>CAMGYJ010000008.1:2485741-2689345 GCA_946122785.1 Linum tenue
GCTTGATTATTTTGGTCAAATAATGTCGTCCTTTGGGTCGAGCACTACCCACATAAAATAACCTTACACGTGCATCCATGTAATCTAAGTTAAATAATTTTTCGCAAGTAGAGGTTACTTTGGCAACATACTGCTAAAATTAATTTAATTAAAATACTGGACAATTCTCTCATAATCACAGAATTCCAAATAAGTGATTAATTATCCTTAAGAGAGAATTACAATAATAATTTAAACAACCGTTCACTCCATCTCAAGACACAATGCACTCCATTAATATTTGTCTTTGGACAAAATATTAACTTGTAAGTAATGTCTTATGATCGAGTAATTAAATATTGATGATAAGAACATATGAACTAAATCCACCTTTGGGCCGATTTAAAATTCACATGCTAACCGAATAATCATCCCATACTTATTACTCTCTGCGCACATATGGAACCTTAAATATTCACCTATCTTTTGGGCTAGTAAATACATAATTTGCACGCGCTACAATGTAAACCTTTACCATATAGGGATTTATAAAAATTGTCAAACCGACCCCAAAATCCGTCTTGTTTACCATACATATTACAAGACATGAAATGCACAAAATTACCATAATGTGCATTTTAATAGTCCAACGACCATCACACAGAAAAAAACGCAAATAAATCATGAAATCCTTATGGCTAGCCCTAAAATCCAAGCCAAATATATAAGCAGACCATGAATTCATGTTGTTGTCTTTATTAAGTGACCCTTCAGAAGCATAATGAACTCACAATGATGGTTTGCTTAACCGTAGGAAATTAATTACTGGTCATGGCAAAAACAAACAATTATTATAATAGAAATAAAAAAATTAATATCGGGAAGGCAAAAACAAAATTAAACACTTCTGATCTGTAACCGACCATAAATAATAGATATTATTGAAACCATTATTGCCCTGACTAAACCGTAATAATCATCATTAAAATATGTGAGTTCCATCCGAAAAGCTGAAAGATAAATTCAGCTCAATTTTCGTAACTGGTAACAAATCTTACCGTAACTGAATGCAAATTGAATAATTAATCAGTATTGTAACCGAATACTATACTTAATTAACTATCTGGTTAATTGATAATAATAATTATTATAACCTCAACCAAAGTCGAAAATAACTCTCCGTAACCGAATGAGAACAAAATAGTTATTATGGAAATCATAAACACATAAATAAGTTCCCGTAACCGAAAGACTGAATTATTAATCTTTTCACTTCCGTAACCCATAAACGGAAGATAATTATAGTTAATTCTGTAACGTTCAGCAACAGCAAAAATTATAACTATTAATCTATTATTATACTGAAACCTTTCACAATGGAGCAATACAACTAACCAAAAGATAAACAATTATCATAATAGTTGTTAACCAGCTGCACCAAAAACCTTAAATTAAGCTTACGGTAAGGGGCAAAAATAAATGATTCCAATTTCACTTAATACCCCATCCTTATTAGTTATTACCGAAACTTTAATGAATTATAACCCAAATAGAATTCCAACGGGTAAGAAGTAGCACAACCGAAAAATGACCATGAACGTTGATGCATTCATTTTAGTTCCAATTTCTGGAGAGCATTCTCCATTCCCCAGGGACAACCAAAACATCATGAACAGTAGCACGCATCATTACCGAGAAGAAAAACTTAATGATCAATCAATTGCTGATAAACCTTATTGTCTTTAACTTTAACCAAAAACCAAAATTATCATAATAGTAATTTCCCATCCCAGTTACTGAAAACTTCTAATTATGAACCAAAAGAAATGAACAGCTGCATGCATCCCACTTCCCAGCGCATTAGGGGTAGGGGGGATTAAACAATCACAGTCCATGGATTGAGAGCAGTAGCATGCATTCAACAGAAGAAAAAAAAAATGGAACCAAAATTTCTCCCAACATATAATTCATATAAACTTAATATGAATATAATTGACTACACGAGATTGCAAATGAAACAATCTTGAGTCAAACAAAGAATGTCAACGGAATGAGAAGAAGGAAACATAGAACCAAATTAAACATGCTCCAAACATGAATTCCAAAACCCCAATAATCAAACAGAGATGAAGGGCTCTGATACCACTTGTTAGAATTTATTTTAAGGGATGTAATTTCCCGGAATTCACCTCGTCGGATTATCAAAGGTTTGTAGAAATACCTGGAACCGTGTTGTTGATCGCCAAGAGCTTGATGCGGAATCTGGAAGACGATCTACAGCCGGACGATACTTCTTAGAGCACGATCCGGGAGGTTTTGTGATCTTCCTCAACCAAGCCTCCTTAGACCACTAACGGGAATCCTCTGATCTTCCTGATGGGGAGAAGAAGAGAGTGTTTCGTCTTGATGTCTTGGGGACCACAACCTCAAACACCTTATATACTAGTTTCACATGGGCTCCCATAAAACCCAACGTGATCAAGTATTGGGTTTCCACCCATTTGACCCATATTGGGCTTGAGTAGTCATGGGCACCATAAAATTGACCACTTAATTTAGCCCATCTTAGCAAATAACAAATATAGTGTGTTTAGAAATTGATGGCCCACATAAGTTAGGAAATGAATTTCCTAACACCAAATAGATTAGTTGATAATTAAGGTTCTTAATTAATTAACCCCCTCCCCCAATAACCATTGTTCAAATTCAAAAACGTAAAATTTTTAGCTCCCTATCTAGAAAGCGACAAACAAACGTCTTTTTTTTACCATTGTTATAAATTCATTGTGCTTTGGTTCTATTTTTTTCCCCCACTTCATCTAACCAGTCTAGTCTCTGATCGCTCCAAACATAGATAAATTAGCGAAAAAAAATTTGTGATTGCTGCCGAAGATGTAGGCTAGTGGTTAAGTAAGTTACAAAAAACAGGCAAAAATATAAAGTAATGATAATCAGATCATTAATGACTGTCTCTCCCTTTGACTCGCTCAAGAACTAGCTAGAGGCACGACCACAATGATCGTTGCTATCACACTTATTAAGGATTCAGAATTCATGAAAAGAAAGAAATCAGATTAATTCGTCGTCTCTTCTTCTTAGCCACGCATCCAAAAAAAAATGGGCACCTTGACGTCATCATCATCATCCGAGCCTCAATCTCCACTATTGCCCCTACAACACCACCACAATGTGAATTCGCCGTCCGCCACCGCCGTCGATCCCACCACCACCGATCCGCCGCCGCCACGGTCGTCCCTACCGGCTGTTGACCACCACTACAACAACGTGAGCAGAGATCCCACTTGTACAGAATGTTCGATCACGATTCTCCTATTTGCTCTTTTTTTCGGCGGTCTCTGGACTGTATTATCATATGGCGAATCCAAACCATACTCCCCTTCTGCCGACGTGATTTCGGCCTTCGTGTCAATCGAGAAGAACAACGGTTCCACTGGTCATGCGGGCAGGTTACTGACGGCCAATTGGGCCGTCACTCTTCATCTCGATAGCTCCACTTTTTGCTGTCAGGCGGTTCATCCGTACCGAATCGAGGCTTCCGTTTTTCAGGCCGACGGCAACGACTCCTCATCGTCGTCATCAGCAGGCGGTGGTGGCCAGCAATATCTGCTCGCTTCGACTCGGCGGTTCACGGGTTCGACCGCCAAATCGGGGCAGGACCACACCACATTTTCGATTCAATTGAGAGCGGAAGAAGCAGATGTTGGGGAACACGCGGTGGCCAATGTCATGGAAGCGGTGGAGGAGAATCGGTTGCGGTTCAATTTATTGGTTCTGGTTTGGGTACGGGTTAACGATCGGTATTATTTAGCGCGAATCGGTTGCGATCCGGTTTGGATCGAATCTTCCAGTATCACAGGCAATGAGTTCCGGAAGAATACAAAGAAATGCCAAGTACAAGTGTAAGTATATACAATTTTTTTTCTAATTATTACTACTCGCGACGGAACTATATGAGTGTACGCGTACATGTTGATAATAATCTTTTCCTATTAATGCATAATACTAATGTGTATCGCGTATCTCATGTGAATTATTTTGGTTGAGCAGGACTTCACAAACCAAACCAATGTCTTGAGATTAGAAGCTCCAAAGTTACATAACGGTTTTTTCTTGCTACATATTTTATCTTATTGTGAAATTTTGTAAGAAATGAAGCTATATGCGGAAGAAGATTTGATGTAATGGGGCAGAATAGTTGTGTGGAAGAATTAGGGTTGCGTCTGAACAATTTGTTTTAATTGTATTTGTCAACCAATATCTAACACACACATGACATTCTAAATTATCCTTCTTAATCACTACACCCTTGGACAACTAGAATCTTAACAAACACATGACATTTGACGTATTTGGACCTTGAATATTATGTACATAGTAAGTATATTCAGAAATATTTTTCAACCCACGCCCATGACATGTGTAGAGTGGCATTTACGGGCTTAGGGTTATGGCAGGGAATTTCTATTCCTCTCTTCCTCAAATTCTCTTATATATATATAATAGCGATGATCATTGATTGATAAAGGTGAATAAGAACACAGTTCGGAGAGAGCGCAAACACATCCTTGAATTTGTCTCAAATTATGGGATATCACGTATATCGTGTATCGTTGTTAAGAACACAATTCGGAGAGCGCAAACTCATTCTTGAATTTGTCTCAAATTAAGGTGAATAAGAACACAATTCGGAGAGCGCAAACTCATCTTCTTTTTTTTTTATAATGGTGATGAACTTTATTAAAGAAAAAACAAGAAAAAAAGGGGGAGAAGCTGCGCGGACGTCGGTGATAACCGGATGGGAGCAGTTTTGGAGGAAGTTATGCAGATCTTGGCTGGTCATCCGGGTTTTAGTGTTCGATTTGTAGGTCAGTGTAATAATAGGGTAGCTCATGTGGTGGATAGAAAGACCATTTCTTTGTACCCAATTGCGTGTCGTTTCTTTAATTTTCATGTCTGGCTGAATTCCAAGATGTAACTGTCTCTTTGTCTATCAATATATGATTATTTTTTGTAAAAACAAAAAACTCATCATTCCACAAGATTGGACGTGTGAGTTCAAGTGTCCTGACCGCTAAAAAGCAATACAAAGAGCATAGCACTAAAAAACAAACAGCCCACACCAGCAAAAAACAAAGGAAAGCCAGCAGACCCTGGAAGTTACACACAGCTGCTAGGCGAAACACACAACCTGAGTACAACATGATTAGTAGTTAAGTTCCACTATTCTTACGCAAACTCATCCTTGAATTTGTCTCAAAATATGGGATATCACGTATATCGTGTATCGTTGTTATATTTTCATTTTGATCCTCATACATTTCGATAAATGTTAGACTCTTGATTTGGTATAAGAGCCTTCAGTGATCGAAAGGTTTTTTGCTCGAATTTTAATGACCCCCATTGTTATGCGCATGGTGTCTAATATATGTTCATATTTTAAGCTCATATGAGTGCGCTTTCATTTGAGGATGTGTGTCAGTAAATGATATAAGATTCATAATTGAATCTCTCTCAACAACTCGAGCTCTGAGTAGGTGACAGATATCATGCCATGAAAGACGTTAGTTTGGAGCCATTTTGGTTTCAACAGTTGCTTTTGGACTTTGATCGATGTTACTTTTGTTTCTTCTATTTCCTGGGTTGTTGACAATACGAGTGGCATTCGGATTATTGTCAACCTTGTTCTTCATGACAGCACAAAGCATACAAAGTTGACATCCACTATGTGCGTGACTTGATCAATGAAATTGTTCTCATGCTTCATTATTTGCCTATTGATGAAGGATAGCAACCAGGGAACTATAATATTTTTTATATTAAATTTTGTATGCTTTAGTCTTAATATGAAATAGGTTGCATACAATCAGCCTTGAGGAATCACCAAATCTTGGTGCTTGTCAACTCAAACATCATCTTCGTCCCATTTACAAAGTTTATTGGCCATGAAATAGGTATTAGGGATGGCAATTTTGACATTACCCGTTTTACCCAACTTGTTTGACCTGTTTTGGGGCGGGTCCGACCCGCCCCGTAGGCGGGGCGGGCATGGGTAGTCTCATCGACCTGACCTGCCCTGACCCGCCCCATTCTCGACCCGTTCTTGTCTATTTTACATGTAATCTTAGTCAAATTACTTTGAATTTTCCTTTATTGCATCATATTTTAGCTATAATAAAGTTGTAAATTAGTGAAAACCTCAATTTCTCCAATAATTTAACTACAATTGTCATAATATTGTTTGTTATCTTAGTCTTATAATAAAAATAACGAATATTTCTAATGTTTTTCATATAAATTGCATACCCATTGGGTCGACCTGCCCCGACCCGCGACCCGTGATCAATTACCCGACTTGGACCCGCCCTGCCACGGGGCGGGTCTGGGTACCTAGAAACCCGCCCCGGACCTGCCCCATTGCCATTCCTAATAGGTATCTTTGTTATTGTTACGGTCTCAAGAACCAACGTCACCCTGACCAATTGAATTGGAGAGATCTCTAATCTCGTGCACACGTTTTCTAACTCCGTCTTCTCCACCTTCCTCGTATATGTATTTGTTGCACAGAAAATAAATATGTTTATGATATGTTAGAAATAATTTTTTTTATAATGGTGATACAAATTCTTTTTTTTTTTTTAATTAGGTGCTATATACTGTTACCGATTGTTTGGTTGTGCATGACTCTACAAAGTACAAAGCAAGCCAAGTTCCTTAGATGAAAATTGAATAAACCCCAACATGACCAGTGAGGTCTATGATTGGGTTGCAAGGCTGTTATTTTCTTACATCTTTTGTAAACTTCAACGGACTGCAAAATACGAGAAGTTTTATTAGCAAAAAATGAGGAAGGATTCAACAATGGAGAACAAAAGAATATCACCAGTTTATCCCTTTTTACTCGCACAAACAAGCAAGCCCCACCCTATATGACCGCTAACTTTTTGCTATTTTTATACACACACACAAAAAAAAAAAAACGAGAGTCAATCGCCTTCCTTCTTAACTCAAGATCCGGTCGTCGTCACTATCTAAAAATGGGTACTACTCGCACTTACCCAACATCATCACCACCATTCCAGTTCCAATCCCCATTGTTGCCCCACCAGCACCATCATGACAGGAATAATGCCATTGCCGACGACGTCGCTGTCTCACCCACGACGTCCGCCGCCAATCCTCCTCGACCACCGTTTTCTGTTTCCGACGACAACCAACCGACGTCGGTTGATCAGGACGATAAGGATGAGCCTAGAAAGGGTCAAACCCTCGTGGGCGTCATTCTCATGCTACTCATCAGCGTCCCCACCGGTCTATTTCTCGTATTTCTGTTGTCGAGTTTGGAAGAACTGAAGGCCTACACCCCCAAAGCCGACGTCGTTTCGGCGTTCGTTTCAGTTAGCAATAGTACCAACAACAGCAGCAATGGGCCTACCGCCACCGCGGGCCGAATATTAACAGCCAACTGGGCCATGGTTATCCATCTCGACAACGACGTGAGGCGTTGTTGTCAGTCGGTCCATCTCTACCGAGTTGATGCCTCGGTTTTTCATGGCGACGACGCGCTCGCATCGACCCAGCGATTTACCGGGTTCAACGCCCCCGATAAAAGGCGTCAGGACCACGTCACGTTTTCGGTCCAATTGGGGGCGAAAGAGGCAGATGTCGGCGAGAGAGTGGTGTCCGCCATTTCCAGGGATTATTGGACGGAATCGGCGGAACCGAGCCGGTTGCGGTTCAAAGCCGTGATTACGGTTTGGGTGCGGCTCAAACCGGATAGGTTCCGTAGCCGATTCTACTTAGCGCGGATTAGTTGTGACCCGCTCTGGATCGGATCCTCCGGTATCGTTGTGGGCACGATCTCCAAGGATAACCGGGAATGCCACGTTCACGTGTAAGTAAAAAATATTTTTTTTATTGCTGAGATTTTAATATTGTTTTGTCGTGTCGCGTTTGACAATAAAATATCATGTTGGTTGATCAGGATTCGAGAAAGCAAGCCAGTGTGGTTAGACAACGGTTGGGTGGTTGGCAGCTTGATCTGTGCAACTATCATTGTTTCTGCAAGTCTTTGTATCGTGGGCGCTAAGTTTGGGGTATTCTAGCGGTTGTGTCAGATGGTGACGTATGAACATATTTTGATCAAAAATAGTATTAAAATGGATGAACGCTTAAAAAGTACTTGTATTACACACACAAAAATTCTTCATACCAAGCTGTCGTTGACAAGTGTACGTAGTTATGAGTATTAATCCAAAACTTTGGTATCTCTCTTTACCTTGTCTCCGCCTCCAACTTCATCCAATGTTTATCTTATAGGTTACCTAGATTCGACATCTGAGAAATCTAGTATTTGGAGCATGCTAAATTACACGTTTGGTCACTTAAATTATATAAAATTTTCATATTTACCATCCAAATTCCTTGTTTTTGTTTATTCGCCACTAACTTTATGAATCGTTTCACTGTTAGTCACCGACGACCGTTATACTCTGTTAAGTTTTCCCCGTGTGGCAGTCAACTATAAAGTTTGACCGTTAACTAGATGGCGTGGAAATTAAAAAAATCGAAAAATGTTAATTTATTTTTCCACCTCATCATTCCACTTTTTTTTTCCAAGTAAGATCAAAGTACAATAGTTAAATCCTCTACCCGAAACCCCGAAAAAACAATTAATGAATCCACCCTACAAAATCGAAGGACGCTATCTCTACAGGGGACAGCAACAGGGCTTGTCTTGCCACTCTATAGGCAGCCCAGTTGACAGTCCTCGGAACCGAACTAAAGAGAATACACGAGGAATAGGAACTCAATAACAGGGCCCGCCCACCTCATCATTCCACTTACTTTGTCTATATGATTTATCATATTATTTATTTAATAAAAATTAATTAAATTACAAAAATAAATTATTTGCCACATTAGCAATCTCTCGCTCCTTGTGTAGCGCCTTCGTAGTTTCCTTCTCGATCGGCTTGGCAAAGGCCTCATCTCTCTCGTCGGATTTATTAGACTTCTTCGCCTTCTTGGTGATTCGAACCAAAGCCTCCTCGTCCTCCGGTTCTTCTTCTCCCGCCTCCGAATTTTTGTCGTCCTCGACGCCATACATGTACGGGTATCTCCTCCTCCTCTTGGCCATTTCCTTGGCCGTTCGTACCTCTTGCCTCACTTCTTGGCTTTCTTCCTCACATCGAGGCCTTCAAGGATCCAGATAGAATCTCCACGAAATCCTTGAAATAGCCAAATTCTGCCAATGCCCTAGCGTTGAGAGCGAGGGTTTTTAGGTAGTGTTCAAGAACACGCGATTCTGGGGTTGTCGAGGCCTCGACGATGGGAAAACGTGGAGAGTTGGTCTGGGCGACTAATCTCGGTGGGCTAAATGCCTAGACGCCGAAAATGCGCGTGTGTACCGGAGCTGGGTGGGAGTAATCAGTCGCGCGACGCCCATGTGAGGAGATGAAGTGCTGCCTTTTTTGTATGGTTAAGTGTTGTTGACTCGTCCTAAATATCACACTAAAAATCCCGATCAAGGCTCAAACATAAACCTTAAACGGGTGTTATATAGGGAAAGTATGTTTAAATATCAACCCGAGCCGGTCCATGTACCCCTACTTCGATTGTTTGAGATATTATCTAGCAATGGATTTTTGGTAAAAACTACGATTCATAACTAAAGTTTTTGGAAAAGTAAATGGTTTAAACACTAGTTGAGAGGCTTTATCCGGGTATAACTCCCCCTATCTAGCAATTATGACTTGATGGATCGAATGCAAGTGTGTGGCAAGGGTGGTTGCAAATCGTAAAAAGGTGCAACAAGTGAACAAGGGTCACTCTCTCGATCTCTAGGCCAAGGAAATTCGAACTAAGCTATCAAAGTAGCTCTCTTGGCCTATCGACTAAGAGTTGCAAGAACTCCTCCCTCGAATCGATATTTGGACGACCAAATTATAGCCAACCCAAGGTGCTAATACGAAATGAGAGGTTTGCTCTAATTCAACCCAAGTAGGTGGCACCAAATGCCTAAGAAATTTCAACTCTAACAAGCCTCTTAGTAAAAAGGGGGATTTCCCTCTACATAGGTCAAAGTAGCATAAGAATTGAAATTGCACAAGCACAACACAATCTTCCTGAAAATACCTCAAACTTGTATTAAAACACACTCACGGACCAAACATTCAATCCATACAAACATTCACATAATTGTAGCTACGGTTCACAAACACCCAAGTGAAAGAAAGGACTACTCCATGCTAAGGAGAGCGAACACACAAAGGAGAAGAAAGAAAACCATCTTTAAGATGCTAGCCTTCTTCCTTGTGTAGTGGAGATCAACCTAGGAGGAAGAAATCCCAAACCCTAGCTCTTGGATGAAACCCTAACTTCTCTTCTCCTCTTGGTTCGTCACTTTCTCTCTCTAGAATCTTGAAGAAGAAGTCTCTCTCACTGTAGGCTCTCTTTTTCTTCTTTCAACTCAAGCCTCCTTTTATACCCAGATTGCAGACTTTTCACTGTCCCAGTTCACGACCGTGAACATCTGTTCTGGACCGTGAACTCGAGCAAAAACAAGCCGTCTCGCTTATGATTTTCACAATCTGTGGCTGGAGTTCACGGTCGTTTTGAGTTTCAGTGAGGCGTGCGAGTCGTTCTGGAAAGTCTCCGCTTCACGGTTAGAGCCTCCTTTTCACGGTCTGCCCTCCAACCGTGAGTTGGTTTATGGTGTTTAACATTGTGCAAATATATTATTTGATCGGGCAGGATTCAACAAAGCAAACCAAGTTCTGGAGATCGAGAATTGAGCAAGATTGAATATGAGAAAACAAATTAGCAGTCTCGTTTCAAGACAACCTTTTTGTCAATCAAGTTTCAATCATTTTGCTAATCTCTTCTATAGATCCAAAGTGCTATCTTGATGCAGATGCCATAACGTACATGGCTTTTATTGTTGATTTTTTATTTTTCCGTTAGTTAGCTTCAGTGTTAATAATTTCTTACTTTTTATCCTAAAATTTTGTCCTATCTAACGAATTTCTCCCCGTGAAAAAAATTAATGTGTTAGATATTACAAACCAAATTGAAATTGAGTTGCTTTAATGACCATCAATGCTTAATAAGAGCGACTGGTTTGAAGAACAATTTTGAGAATGACTGGTTTTGAGAACAATTTTGTATATATTCCCTTGCCCACGTTGTTGTTGGGCCGTTAATCTAAATTGAGGGCCAATCTTGAGTATTTGGAAATTCTGTAAACAAAATGTGACTCAAATTATTTTTTCTAAATATTTAATAAAATATAAATCATCAATCAATAAATAAAAATATTTTTAAAAAATAATATCTCTCTAATATGATTTGAAATAAAGAGTGACAATTATTTAAATAGAAAGATGTAATTAAAAAATTGATTGTTTGAGAGATTGATAAAAAAAATTCAAATAAAATAATCCAAATATTAACTAAATTGACAATGAATCAACTAGACTCACATATGAGAACTTAATTGGGTAGCAAATGAAAATAATTTAAGACTAATCAAATAGTATAAACAAATAATAGAGTAAATTAAATTAAATAGAAGAAACTGATAATTTTTTATTATCTAAAGTTAAGTATGGTCCAAACTATATATTTATAATTGATTTATTTATTTTTTCCTTTTCTACTATTGACTTGTGCCTAATTATTCTGATTAACATTTAATAAATTAATTTCAATGATTTAATTAATTTAGTATTGTTGTCTTGCTCGTACAAGCAGATTAAATGACGAATTTGAATTATTTTTCTCCCTTGGAAAATTGAAAATGAAGAAAGTTAAAAAAATAAATTTAATAATGCTAATACTGAGGCGTCAACAATCTTACCTCTTTTATACTATTTAGAAAACACACGACAAAGAATCAGTTCTGTTATATGGTTTGAAAAAAGTCTAATAAAAACGCAAGTATTCTCCTAATGTGATTCGTTCCTTCCATTAGCATTTGGACTTAAATTTTTTAATGTTATTGTTTTAGACCCATAATCAAAATTCAATTCATAAATTTTCTATAGTTTTAAATTCATAATTGAAACTCAATAGTCCGTAATAGGAATTAGCCATATACATGATGGAGGTCCAGAAACCCCCATAATTTGGAGGTGCACTATGCCAGAGGGCTTGCTAGCACACCCTCAGGACCGGCCGACCGACCCTGTCTGAATCCCCACATTTTCGATAAAAATACATACACCCATTGGGCGAACAAACAAGAGCCCTCCTCCTTTCATGACTTCTTCTGCTACCTTGGCTTTCTCCTTCCTTCCATTAACTCAATCCCTGAAACTCTCTGCTTGGAATCCACTTCCAAACTCCCATTCATGGCGCATGTGTCCCAATCGTCTCCAAACGCACCACCCTCCTCCTATATATCCGCCTCCCTCAGAGATGGGGCCAATGCCATAGAGCCCCTAAGCCCCAAGACTCTCCTCCGCTTCTTTGACCTAAACATTGGTAAATGGCACAGATCCATCTACGTGAGAGTTCTGAGCGAGCTTTTAATTCGTTCTTCTTGGTTCCTTGCTCCAACAGTGTATGAACCTCGTCGCACCATGAGGTGTTGTCTACGAGTCAGGTTGTTTGGAAATGCAGCCCAATCGAGCCATAAATTCTGTTCAAGACTAAATATGGGCAAATAGCAAAATGTAACTCTAACTTCATCGCCTACACAATCCATTATTATGAAATAATCAGGTCTTTTAATAGATAATTTTCTTGATAACAAAGCTATGATCAGATGGTAATCGGGACATGATACTATGACTACCCCAAAAGGGGTTGGGTTTTTACACCCCCTCCATCAGCTCTCCATCTGTCATTCATCTTTGGGTAAGTATTAATGGAATATTTTTTTTGGTTTTTCGCTATTCTTTTAATAACTATGCTTTATTGGGAAAGTTCCCTATAATAAATATGGGAAAGGGAAAAGCCCTTCGGCCGTTCCCTATAGAAAGTTCTCCCTTCTTCTTAATCTTTTCTTCCTCCTGTTGTCGTAATCACCACCATCCCTCCAACATCTTCCTCCACGGTGCCACCATCTTCTTCTTCATCATCTTCCTCTTCCTCCTGTCGCCGCCATCACCTCTTCCCGCCCTTCTTCCTTCCGCCGCCGCCATCACCTCTCCCCGACCTCTTCCTCCTGTTGTTGTCCTCCTCCGGCACCGTCCGTCCTCTCCACGCCACCACCCTCCTCTCTCCATTCGCCTCCGTCTTATCGTCACCATCATCTGACGTCGTTGCCACCATCCTTAGTAGTTGCGCCGACCTCCTCCCCCGCTCCCCTCTCTCGGTGAGTTTTAAATTTTCATATCTTCATTTTCGATTTTCCATATCTATTTTTTTGTACCACTTCAATTAAACTCAGATAGGATATTTGTACAACTGCACTGGTAGCAATATCAGTGCATTGGTAGCGACATCAGTTCTAAGTTATATTGCACTGGTAACTTACTAGTGCACCGGTACATGTATCATATCTGAGTTTAAGTGCAGTGGTACAACTATCAGTGCACTGGTACAAATCTCATATCTGAGTTTTTAAATTGCAGTGGTACAACATATTAGTGTAGTGGTATAACTTTTTAATGTAGTCGTACATTTTTGCAGGTGCCCGTAGGAAGTATGCTGGTAGGATTTTCACCGGAGAAGTTTGGTGGTCGGAGTAAGCCTAGTGGTCGGAGGCTGTTGGAAAGGAAGGATTAGAGATAGGAGAGAGAATTGTATTTAATGTAGGTTTAGATTTTAAAAAAGCAAGTAATTAATCTTAAATTCTACAAATTGCATTTATTATATCTAATTTCATTAATACTTGTCAAATGAATAATAAATAAATTGACCAATGAGGAGGGAGTGTCAAAATTACAACCCTTAGGGAGTTAGCAAGCTAACCGATCCCGATGGTACTCAAATGGCCGATCACCACTCAATAAACTATCAGATTATTTGAAAATGTAAAAGACAGAATTATTTCCAAACACCAACTAATTAATTTTTATTTTTAGCTAGTCAGGAAAAAAAAAATCCAAACTATATAAGATCGTTTCTCCACTTGTTACTCCCCCACAAAAAAGCCGTGTATGGCGATTTCCAAGTATGTAACAATTTGTTATCACACTTGATTAAGGATTCATAACCCTAATTATACACCACGCCCAACTGAAAAATGTGCTACTGCTCATCCTCCTCCTCCTCCTCCTCATCATCATCCCAATCCCGATCTCCATTGTTGCCCCAACATCACAATGACAAGTCGACATCCGCAGTCGTCGATCCCACAACCACCAACGATCCGCCGCCGCCACCACCACCGCCTTCTCCGGTTCCCGACGACAGCCTACCGGCGGCGGTTGATCCGAACAACAAAACCGAATCCAAAGTTCACAGCAGTTTACCACCTTGGGAAGTCGCCTTGCTCCTGTTTCTCCTTGCGCTCCTCTTTTTTGGTATTCCCATCACGGATATGATATACGATCAATTGCCACCCTACTCCCCAATAGCCGACGTCGTTTCGGCGTTCGTGTCAGTTAGCAATACCAACAACAACGACAGCGATACTAGTGGGCTTACCGGCGGCACTGCGGGCCGGGTATTATCAACAACCAACTGGGCCATTGTTCTCCGTCTCGACAGCAACATCGGCGACTGTTGTCCGTCGCTGCACCTCTACCGAATCCAGGCCTCACTTTTTCATGCCGACGGTGATCATCATCGTCCGCTCGCGTCGACCCGACGGTTCACCGGACTTAATATGGACAACGCAGCGCGTGAGGGGCGGGACGTGACGTTTTCGATTCAGTTCAGAGCGGGAGGAGGAGTACTTGATGGTACGGAACCCACGTTGCGGTTCAAAGTAGTGGTTCTGGTTTGGGCACGACTCAAACCGGAAGCATTCCCTGCCCGGTACTATTTAGCGCGGATTAGTTGCGACCCGTTCTGGATCGGATCTTCTAATATAGAGATAAGCACTATCTCCTCGGATCACAAGAAGTGTCACGTCCACGTGTAAGTAAAACATTTAATCCTATATTCCTTCTTTTTTGAACTAAATCATACCATAAAAAAGACTATATAAGTGGAGTGGATAATAGGATTGTGTGGGGGCCGGGGGGTTTGCCGTTTATGCATAAATTCACTCCACAATTAAGCAGGTGAATTTAAACGTGGCCACACATACCTAAATATATGATATTTGGTGTAGTTTTGCAATAGGTTATAGGTATAATATGCCCCTCTACTATGACGTTTTATCAAACATGCCCATTTATTATTTTTTACACCAAACATGCCCCTGTACTATGAAAAAATTATCAAACATGTGCTTATGTTAAAATTTTCATTGAAAAAATCGTTAATCATGGTTGAACCGAGATTTAGACGACCCGACATCGGCAAATAGGAGAGAAAATGTCAGTTTTATCTCCCGTTGTATTTCTCTAGGTGTCTTCAAAGTGAAATTATTTGGCTATACAAAAGACAAAAAAAAGTGAAATTATTAGGGATATTTTAGACATTTGTGCCGCCCAAACCAAAGTTCGACCTTGGTTAACGGTTTGGATGAAAATTTAAACAAAAGGGCATGTTTGATCATTTTTACAAAGTAATGGGGCATGTTTGATGTAAAAAATAGTAGAAGAGCATGTTTGATAAAACGTCATAGTAGAGGGGCATATTATACCTATAACCCTGTGCAATTTGACGAGGATTGGGTGCACTGGCGGAGCCAATGTTATATATAGAAGGTGCATCCCAATCCGAGAGAAGTATGAATACAATTATTAAGTGTTGATAAATTTTAATCATAAGTCTTATTGATATTAGAAATATTTCTACCACCATACCATAACTAAATAATGACCTTATTTTATCATTAATTTGTATATAATACATTTTCGTTTCTATATAAATAATATTAAAACAAAATAAAACTTTATTTTTTAGTCTCAAATTCTTAATTTTGTTCTTCTTCTTTCACAAAATCCTCCTTTAGTTGAGACTTGATAGCTTTTTATCGTAATAATGAGTCTTTGATAATGATATCTTATATTTGGAATCTCATTACCACTGAAATACGGGATGAGATTAGGTGCTAACCCTTATAGGGGTTAGCACCGTGATAACTAGCAAAAATGCTACTAAAAACAACGAAATCACTACGAATTATTATAAAATCAATACAACATCTAAGTTAAATCACTATTAACTCTTGGTTAGGACGGTGCTAACTCTTGTACAATTAGCACCGTAACCGGTCCCCTGAAATACCACACGAATAATTAATGAGTTATTTGACTTTAGAAATACCACATTGACAATTAATCCATCCAAAGTCAAAACAACCTCTATTACATATCTTGTGAGAATAGACTGCAGGTTTTCTAGAACTAAATGTAATTTTTTATTTTTTAGTATTAAGGTCATTGACATGTATCGAAATGACATTTGCAATGAGCTACGTGAAACACAACCTTCAATATTGAATGAGTAATAAAATCTTTAATAATTATTGATTGAGTATATTGAGATGGTAACATATGAATGTGTCTTGCAGATTTTGCAAACACATGAGGATACGTCATACGTCGCAAGACAAAAGTCTATATTGTGCAAAAAAAAATTAAAATCGAATCCACCTTATATAAAATCTTGATTACGCCGCTGGTTAGGTGAATTAAGACAATTTGCATAATTCGAATCTTAATTTTTGAATTGGAAACAAATATTATTATCTTTTTAAGGAAATATTGACAATATTGTTTGGAGAAATCACAAAAAGGTCATTTGGATGAGAGTTTTTAATTAATGAGAAATTTTGTCCAAATCTCTCATTTTACGAATTTTGACAAGATATCATTTTTTATAGAATAAGAAATTCCAAGAATAGAGATATAAAAATCTCCAAATATGGTTTCTAAAATACTTGCCCCTAACTATGATGCACAGAAGAAGAGGGTTCAAGGATTTGTCGTGTAAGCTAGATTTACTACCTTCACAACGACTTGTTCTACTGGATCCTCACCGTTGGAGTAGCAAACTATCGACCAGATTTGAAGGGGGAAAAGATGATACAATCATACGAAGAAGAAATGGACAAAACTATATATATTTTATTTTCACACTGAAATCCATGATCTATTATTGAACATGTCATTTAGGCCAAATTCCATATTCAAAATATCTGAAATTTTTAAATGAAGGATTTGAGCTCAAATTCTCATTTGCATATTACCTCATCTAAACGACTCATAATGTAAGCCTTCGATTATCATTAAATGATAATATTTGGTGAAAAATAAGATAGGTAGATAATGAAATTATGAATAGAATGAAATTCTTAGAATCAAATATTTGCATATTTGATGGTTTACCACACATGGTTGTGGTTTGACTTTTGATGGAGTTGGCCTCAAAGCAATGCACACATGCAGGGGTCGGTTAGCATGCCTACCCCCAAAGAGACTGAGTTTTTGACACCCCTCTTAATTGGTCAACTTTTTTTTATTAATGATTGGCAAGTATTAATGAAAGTAAATATAATAAATGTTCTCTTATTAAATACAAATATTCTCTTATTAAATACAAAGTAAGAATTAAATACACCACATTAATTACTTATTTTTTTTATAATCTAAACCTATACAAAATACAATTCTCTCTCCTATCTCTAATTTTTCCTTTCTAAGCAGCCTCCGACCACCACACTTCGCCGGTGAAAATCCCGCCGACAGAATCTCTCCGGCCACCTGATATGTAGTACCACTGCACTGATACTTAGATCTGACATTTGTACCGGTGCACTGATATCGCTACCAGTGGAGTGGTATCGCTACCAGTGGAGTGGTATCGCTACCAGTGCACTGGTAGCACACAAATACCATATTTTGAGTATAAGTGCAGTGCAGTGATACAAATATCAGTGCAGTGATACAAAAATCATATCTGAAAATTGAAAACTCACCGGGAGAGGGGCTTGGGAAGGAGTCAGTCGGAGGTTGCTGGAAAAGGAAGGATCAAAAATAGGAGAGAGAAGGATTAGAGATAGGAGAGAGAATTGCATTTTGCATAGGTTTAGATTTAAAAAAATGCAAGTAATTAATGTGTTGTATTTAATTCTTAATTTGTATTTAATAACAGTATTAAATTCTACAAGTTGCATTTATTATGTCTACTTTCATTAATACTTGTCAAATGATTAATAAAAAAATTGACCAATAAAGAAGGGGGTGTAAAAAAAAACCCTTAGAGGGTTAGCATGCTAACCGACCCCACACATGCCCACTACACTTATTCGCACCATAGTGGATTGGTTTTTATTGAGTGAATTTAGAAATGAATCGTTCTAGACTAATCCCACATTATAAGTTTAACTTTTTTCCTGCATAATACTGTGTTAATGTACTTTTATCTTATGGTTTAACACTGTATAATCATGTTATTTGGTTGAGCAGGATTCGACAAAACAAGCCGAGTTCCTTAGATGAGAGTCGAGCGAACATCAAAGACAAGAAAATAAATTAGCCGTCAAAATTGTGTCCATCAAATTTCTACATTTCATGGAGAACATTTATTGTAACTGACGGAAATAAATATTGTGTGTGTCCTATCATAAAATCGGGCTCAAACTATATTTTTTATTTTTATTTTCTGCGTAATACACTATGTATTACTGATAATGGATTTATTCTGGACTAGAGGGTATGCTTTCTTTTGGCTGTTCGTTTCTTTGGTTTTTTCTTCCTCCAGCAATTCAACGCTCATGGGAGGTTAATGCAAAGGGTGAGTACGCGGCTCTCTGCAAGTACCTATGGAGAAGATGATTTGATGAGCCTCATTCAAACGTATGTATGGACGGCAACTCGAACTTGCTTGCTCTGCTCTGCTTCATTGATGTGATTGAGGCAACAATTTGGGTAGAATTGTGCTTCTGCTTTCCGCTCTGTGTCTCACAGTTCCATTGCATTCTTTCAAATTGATCCTTTGGATTTGGTTTGTTGCCTAAAATGTAGTCCTTGGGGATATCTAGTTTAACGCTCTAACTTTTTAAAATTTTTGCTCTAAATTTACCAAACAGACGAGATTACCCCCAATTTTCTAAAGTCGCCCCCAATCCACCGACCTAATCCCTTATTTTGCTTTGCTCGTCGCCGGCGGAAGGAAAATCCATTTCTTCATCCACACACTAATTTTCCTCGCGGAAGGCATGGCGACGACGCCCAAGAAATCATCATCGTTGGCCTAATTTTCCTCGCGGCAATTGCTCCGCTTCTCATTCCATCCCGTCGACACTGCCAGGCCCTAGAAATCATCGTCGGCGCCCTAGAGCAGAGTTGAGCTCGACATGGATGGATTTTCAGAGGGCAGCGAAGTTTTTTCAGGCGTCAGTTGTAGATTTTGAAAGGGCGTCCAACAATAGAGATCGAGTTGAGGTTGGAGGTGGCTTGCGGGCATCGGGTTGTGGGTGGACGTCGACGTTGAGCATGGATCTGACTTCGAGATACGTGGCGTTCAGTGTCACGTCAGAGACCTCGAACCGCGGGCGGTAGACAAGGTAGACGATGAGGACGATCAATCCGACAAGGAAGACATTGGAAAATAATGCAAAATAAATTAACACTGAGTAAGTTTTAAATTGTGCAATATATTGTTATATTTCTCACATATAATTTGACAAACAGAGATAGACGAAATATTGATGTAATAGTGTAAAAGTTGAGTAAAACTATATATGCATGTGATGGTTATGTGCTTCCCTCTCTTTCAGCCGTAAGTTATGTACCAAATGTAACACCTTGCTTTGGTTAACAAATTATGTAACACACCTTTTTATTTTCATCCTCAATCATCAACACACTCTCTGAATACCAACATCTTAGCAAGGATGAAGCATGCGTCTTTGTTAACATATGTAACACTTCTCTCAATTTTCATTCTTAATTAATACACCATTTCCCAAAGTTTTAACTTTGAAAGTCTTTATGCAAAAGTAAAAAAATGAATTTAACAAAATTGGCCGGCCAATGATCATTAGCAATGAAACAAAGGATTAATTAAAGTTAGTGACTAATAAGCAAGAAAAAAATTCGAGTGACAAATATGAGATGAATTAAATAAACTAAGTGACTAAGATGAGCTCTGTGCCAATGCTTGTTGAAAATCAATCAATTGCCCCACTTTAATCCGGAAAAGAATAGATGATGATGTGAAGTGGAAGTTTCACCAAAGGAAATGTAACCTTTAACTTCATCGCCCACACTAAATCGTCACTAAGATGATATAATAAGATTTTTTTTTAATAGATATAGTCTTCTTAATAACAAAGCAATAATCAGATGGTACTCAAATGGCCGATGACCATTCAGTAAACTATCGGATTATTTGGGAATGTAAAAGACGGAATTATTTACAAACATCAACTAATTACATCTTATTTTTATAGCTAGTCAGGTACAGAAATCCGAACTATACAAGAGCGATTCTCCACTTTGTACTCCCCCACAAAAATTTGTATATGATCGCCGGCTTTGGCGATTTCCAAATATAGCACAATTTGTTATTATCACACTTAGATTAAAGATTCAAAACCCTAGCAGCTAATACAGAGTGCCCCATCTGAAAATGTGTTACTGCTCATCCCCATCATCATCATCCCAATCCCGATCTCCATTGTTGCCCCAACATCACCACGATGACAAATAAATATTGTGTTAGTCCTATCCCAAAATCGGGCTCAAATTATATTTTTTTATTTTCTGCATAATACACTATGTATTACTGATAATGGATTTATTCTGGACTGAATTTTTGGGCTTTTATTTATTCGTTTTTGTTCTTTGGGCCGTTAATCTGATTCCAACACTCTGCCGCATGACTATATCCCTCACTAGTCAACCTCAGCGCCGGCGAAAATACAACTGCCCTGCTCCCCGCCGCCGGCGAACCCATACCGTAAAGGAACTTCCTTACGAGGGATGGGTGTCGGAGAGATCGAGCGCGATGGGTGTCGGAGAGATCTCGAGAGGGTGTGCGCCGAGGGGGGGTGTGTCTCTTCAGTTTCTCCGTGTGTGTGTTCGTCTTGCAGGTCACAGGTTGCGGACTCTAGCGGTGGCGGCGGCCAAGGGAATAAGTGTTTGAGGGCGACGAGAATCGGCATGAGGAAAGTGTCAATTTGGAGAGAGTCGGCGGCGAGGTCAGTTTGGTATAAGCTCCAGGTGGAAGAAAAGCACAAGAGATGGTCCATCCTGTTGAGTGAGACGCATATAGCGTGGCTCCAGGGAGTTTTGCAGATCGCAGCGACGAGGAGTTGGAACTTCCCCAAAGGGTGTATCAAGAGAAGCGGAGATCGTATTATTCATGTGGGGAAGGTTACCTCTAACCGAAGATCGATACTGCAAATTTCGGAACAGGTGAAGAGTGGTAGGGTGTTCAAGGTCCTTATTCCGTCCTTGGGAAGGGAAGACGGATGGTCGCGGGTTATCTTCCTTCTCCAGGATTTCTTCAAGGCTGAACGCAACTTTGCAGAGGCACCGATGATTAACAGGGTGAGCGCGCAACCACCCCTGCTACCTCCTCGCCCTGCTACACTGCTTTCCTATGCGGAGGTGGTCAAGGGAAATGGTTTCTATGGTGCGGGAAGATGTGATATCAAAGGGTCAGGGTCTGATAGATTCATTGAGGTCGGTGATGCTGGGATTCGAGAAAGGCGGGAATTGCTGGGTAGAAGTTTGGTCATCAAGTTTTCATCATCGAACAAAGATGTCTTCTCCTCTGCTCTTGTTCCAGAATTCAGACAATGGGCACGCCATAATTGGGATGCAAATGACAACTATAGTTTTGAAGACCTCGGCAATGGGAATTGGCTCCTCGTCTGTCCAAGTTTTCAGCTGGCTTTGAGAATCCAGAGTTTCAGTCAATGTATGTTCAAGAACTTTTCGGTGGATATTTCCTTTTGGAAAGAAAACGTAGATCTTTCAGGACCTGACCCGGATGATGTGGTATGGGTGTGGGTTTACGGCATCCCACTTCATCTCAAGAGCGTGACCCTCATCCAAACCATTGGAAATTTTTGCGGCTCGTTGGTGGAAATTGACTGGAACTCTTGGAGCTCCAATTTTATTAGAATCCGAATCCGCTGCGATGATGAACTCCCTTCGCATGTGCCTGTGTGCCATGGATCTAACAGGTTCGAGATTCAAATTTTGCTGCCGCCGGTGCATTTCGGCGACGCCCCTCAGGCGGCTCCCCATCTGGGGTGGAAGACGAAGCGCCTTCCTCGGGGCCCTACAGGCGTGCATGGGAATCTAAGCTGCATGGGGGCCGTCCCCTCTTCTCCTCAGAACACGCGCAGAAAGGGGCTCGAGAAGAATCGGTCTGTGAAGAAGATTTGGGTCAGGAAGTTTGGGCCTTGGCCCAACCCGAGTCCTCCTGGCCCATTAGCTATTATGTCCCATTCAGAGCGGGCGCCTCCGTTAAATCTGGGCCCGGTTGCCCACTGTAATGAGCCTGGAAGCTGCAGTCCAGGCCTGAGTCTGCACCCTGACCCGGTCATCTCGATCCTAACCCTCTTCTCGTGGGGTTCAGGCTTGCGGCCCAACATTTCCCCTCCCTTGCAATGCCAATTCCTTGCCGCCATTCACCTTCCAGAATGGGGAGTGAGCCTTGCTTCCTTCAACTCAGCTTCTTCTTCCTTCCCCCACCTCTTCTCTGACCGATCATCCCTTCATAGCAATCCCCCCACCATACATACTTTCTCGTTAAAACCCCCCATCCCAACACCAATCCTACCAATCTTACCAATCTTTCGACCTTCTTGCCAAGTCCCTTACCCGAACCTTCTCCCTCTACCTCTGGCCTTTCTTCCCAACCTGCCTTACCCCTTCTGGGTCACCAGCCCTCCCCTACCCCTACCCCCACCTACTCTCCGCCTTCTTCCCCCCAACCAGACTCCAACTTTCTTTCTGAACTCCCCTCTCCGTCTTGCGTGCAAGATAGCCAAGCCATGGATCGAGATTTGGAATCTTTCCCCTTTGATGTTGGAACTCTGGAACAGGCTTGCATCCGGGTTGGAGGTATCTTTAATTTGGGCCATGAAGATGGACAGGAGATCTCTGATAATATTATCATCGAGACGGCGAGGAGCACACATCAGAGGAAGATTCGGACCTCTAGGTCCAGGCTCGAAATGGAGGAGCGCCGGTTGGGGCCTATTGCACCCCCTGTAGCTGGTCCTCGAAACAGAAAATTGAAGGGTAGGGCTTTGAACTTGACCGAGATTTAATGAGTACTTCAATTATCGTATGGAATGTTAGAGGGCTTGGTGACGATGGTAAGCGAGCGAGAATCAAGAGAATTCTGGGCAGAAGGAAACCTGACATTGTTGGCCTCGTTGAAACGAAATGGGATCAGTGCTCCGAGGGGTTGGTCTCTAGCATTAGTGGTAGCAGGGAGAGTGGCTGGATGGCTAAGAACTCTGTGGGAAGCTCGGGAGGTTTGGTAATTTTCTGGGATAAAGCCCGCTTCAAGGTTCTCCATTCTGTGGAGAGTAATTTCTTCTTGGGTATCATGTTCCAGGACGCAGTTAATAACAGCAGTTGGTTCTTGGTTGTTGTTTATGGGCCTCAGGATGTTGAAGAGAAGCTTTCTTTCTTGCGTGAGATTAGAGATTTCTGCATCCACTGGGATGTTCCTTTGTGTTTAGCGGGGGATTTTAACTTGGTTCGTTGTCATGATGATTACCGAGGTGGGAGAAGAAGCGAGAATATGATGGATGAGTTTAATGAGATTATTGATGAATCTGCTTTGCTGGAACTTCCCCTTGGAGGGAGCAAATTCACTTGGAGCAGAGGGGCAGGTCATGACTCTTTCTCACGGATCGATCGGGCTTTTGTTTCTCCGAGCTTTGATACTTTGTTCCCTGACTGCACTCTTTCGGCATTGGAACGCATCGAGTCCGATCATAACCCCCTGCTTATTAAATGGGGTGGTAATCAGAGAATTCGGCGGCCATGGAAGTTCGAATCAATGTGGCTGGAGGACGAGAGATTTTACAGTGGGATGGTTGAATGGATGAGGACTGAGATCAGTGGGAGAGGATCCATCTTTCGATGGGCCAAGAGGCTGCAAGACCTTAAAGGGAAGATTAAAGTGTGGAACAAAGATGTATTTGGTAATGTCAATGAGAAGATTGACCTCCTCCTTGGGTATATTCGCGAGTTGGAAAGAACCGAGGATGATAGACCCTTATCTTCTGACGAGGTGGCTGCTTGTGCTGATTTCAAAATCGAACTAAACAGGTTACTTTTTCTCCAGGAGATCTCGTGGAGACAGAAATCCAAAGAATTGTGGTTGAGACTTGGGGACAGCAACACGAACTTTTTCCACAGGGCAGCTAACTACAGAAGGAAGCTAAACCTGATTGAATGCATTAGAATCAATGGGGCGGTGGTAGAGGGCAGGGAGGCGTTGGCTAGTGGGATTGTGGAGCACTTTGAAAATCAATTTAAGGAACTGGTTCATAGGAGGCCTTTCCCCTCTCATTACACCAGCAGGAAGTTGACGGTGGAGGAGGGCTACTCTTTGTCCAGTTGTTTCACTGAGAACGAAATATGGGAAAGTCTCAAGGATTGTGATGGTGGAAAAGCCCCGGGCCCGGATGGATTTTCATGGGATTTCTACAAAAAATGTTGGCCATTCTTACGCGGAGAGATTGTTAATGTGTTCAATGAATTTCACTCAACAGGGATTCTCCCCAAGTGTGCAGCCCATTCCTTTCTATGCCTCGTTCCGAAAAGAGATGCAGTGGAAGAAATAAAGGATTTGAGGCCTATAAGTTTGATGGGCAGCACAAATAAGCTGATTAGTAAGGTGCTGGCGAGAAGAATCAGTAATCTTCTACCTAAACTAGTGTCTGATAATCAGTTTGCTTCGGTTAAAGGAAGGCAGATCTCTGATGCGGGACTCATTGCCTATGAACTAGTGGATAGTAGAAGGAAAAGCAAGAAGCCGGGTTTGATGCTGAAATTGGATATAGAGAAAGCCTTTGACAATGTGAGCTGGGAATGCCTTTTCAGAGTTCTCTCGGAGTTGGGTTTTCCGCCTATCTGGCAGAAATGGGTTCGTGGTACGATGTGCAGTCCAGTTATCTCTACCCTGATCAATGGGGAGGCTAGAGGTTTCTTCCCCATGCAGAAAGGTCTCCGCCAAGGTGACCCACTCTCCCCGGGACTGTTCGTGCTTGTTATGGATATTCTTTCATACATGCTTTCCTCGCTTCAGAATGAGGGGCTGCTCAAAGGTTTTTGCATGAATGAGGCTGATGGAAGAGGGGAGGTGACACACCTTCTATTTGCTGATGACACTCTAATCTTTTGCGAGGCGAATTATGAGCAGATCTTACACGTCTTGGCAACTCTCGTCTGCTTTCAAGCAGTTTCCGGGCTGAAAATCAACCTGGACAAATCAATGATGTTCACTGTGGGGGATGTTCCTGACCCGGATTTCTTTGCCGCGATTCTCGGATGCAAGTGGAGCAAGGATCCATCTAAGTACCTCGGTTTTCCGCTGGGAGCAAGGGTGAACGCTGTGTCTACATGGGACGCCGTCATTGACAAGTATCAGCGCCGCCTCGAGGGTTGGAAGGGACGGCTGCTCTCCTTCGGGGCTCGTTTGGTTCTAAATAGCTCCATTCTGAGCAACCAGCCTGTGTTTTACTTTTCTCTCCTTAAGGCCCCAGCAACAGTAATCAATAGAATAGAGAAAATCCAACGGCGGTTTATCTGGAGTGGTTCTAGTGAGACTCAGCGAATCCCCCTTATCAGTTGGAATCTTTGTAAGGCTGAGAAAGAGGATGGCGGGCTGGGAATTAAGGACCTGTCCTGTTTCAATAAAGCTTTGCTTTCCAAGTGGCTATGGAGGTTTGCTGTCGAAAGGAATAGTTGGTGGAGGAAGCTTATTGCGACCAAGTTTCCGGCTGCAAAATCAGAATGGCAAAGTAGCAGAAGTACAAGTGGTTTTGCTGGTTCTGTGTGGGCAAGTATCTCTCGTGAGTATCGGTCATGGTGGAAGAGAGCATACATTGACCCGGGGGGAGGAGCCGGAGTTTCCTTTTGGCATGATTGCTGGATTCCCGAAGTCGTTCTTGCTGACACTTTCCCACGGGTCGCTGCTGCCGCAACAAGTCCTAATGCCTGGGTCTCCGACATTGTTTCCTTTTCAGGTGAGAGAGTCCAATGGGATATCAATCTTTCTATTAATTTGAGAGGGGGGGCTGAGAGGGAAAGGGTCGCTTTGTTTGAGCTTCTTAATTCTGTTGATGCATCTCGAGTGACTTGTGGGCCGAGCAGACTCGTCTGGTCGCCGTCCCCAGAGTCTTCTTTCTCTGTTCGCTCCATGTACAGGTCACTGTCGAGGAATCTGTTTCCAGGTGTGCCGCAGTTCCCGGTTGAGTCGGTTTGGAGGAAGATTGTTCCTCCTAAGGTGTGCTGCTTCATGTGGACGGTCGCTCACAGGAAGATCCTTACGATGGACGCCCTCAAAAGCAGAGGCTGGTCGCTGGCAAGTAGATGTGCTCTGTGTGCGCGCCGCGAAGAGACTGCTGACCACATCTTTGTTGATTGTGATTTTGCCAAGCAAGTGTGGGCTCGCACCAAGCTTATGTGCAGACTTATCGTCCCCCCTTCTGGTGACATTGTTTCAACCATCCGCAGGTGGGAGATAAGCGAACCAGACAGCCCTGATAGGTGGTTTGTGTATTGCGTTCTTCATGCTGTTTGCTGGAATGTTTGGTTGGAAAGAAATAGGAGAATTTTCAGGGACTCGTACCACAGCGAGGCGTACATTCAGCAGAGGAGCTCTCGTGCAGTGGCGGAGTGGTTGGCGGCCTTTGGCAAGATTGACAGCTATTGAGGTAGCTGCTGGATGCTGTGGATTTCGCTGGAGTGATCGCTCTCGGCTGTTCGGTGGGCTGTTGAGGATGTGGGCTGATGCTCCTTTGTTTTTCCAATCTGTTCTGCTGTGTTTTGGTGCCGATCTGCTGCCCTGCAGCTTCTTGTTCCTAGTTCGATTTTTGTTTCTTTTCCCTGGCTTTAGTTGGGCGACTCACGCCTTGTGAGACCCCTTCTCTTGCTCGTTTTTTTCTTTGTACCCAGACCCTTTCTTACTTTAATGCAAGCTTCACCATTATCAAAAAAAAAAAAAATCTGATTCCAAACCCCACATTGACGATAAGAATACACCCATTGGAAGGAACAAAGGAAAACCACCCTCCACTCATGGCTTCTTCTTCTGCTCTCTCCTTCCTTCCATTAACTCAATCCCCGAAGCTCTCTGCTCGGAACCCACTTCCAAACTCCCATTCATGGCGCCCGCGTCCCCATCGTTCAAACACACCATCCTCCTCCTGTATATCCGCCGCTCTCGGAGATGGGCCCAATGCCACGGAGCCCATAACCGTCGAAACTCTCCACCGGTTCTTTGACCTCAGCGTTGGCAAATGGCACGGCTCCTTCTACGTGAGAATTCTGGACGAGCTTTCAATTCCTTCTTCTTTGTTGCTTGCTCTGATTAGAGGGGTTTTTTTTTTGTTGGCTGTTCGTTTCTTTGGGTTTTCCTTCCTCACAGCAATTCAATGCTCATGGGAAGTTGATGCAAAATGTGAGTACGCGGCTCTCTGCAAGTACCTACGGAGAAGATGATTTGATGAGCCTCATTCAAACGTATGTATAGACGGAAACTCGAACTTGCTTGCTCTGCTTTGTTCGTTGACGTGATTGAGGCAACAATTTGGGTAGAATTGTGCTTCTAGTTTCCGCTCTTTGTGTCTAACAGTTCCATTGCATTCTATAAAATTGATCATTCAGATATGATTTGCTGCCTGAAAAGTGAAAAGTAGTCCTTGGGAGAAATCTAGTTTGAGGTGAAGACACTGGAATTTGGTTGAGACATTCGCTCATAAGTTGCTGTTTAACATCTTTTTGATATTATGTCTTGAGTTTCAATTATGAACCTTGCCTCTAACTGACGGGGTCTATGAGGCTAATCTCAAGTGTGCAAGCGTTTGTTTGCAACGTGAACTAAACAACTAAGCAGATTTTAATCTCACCTGTTTGCTCCTTGATTGCTTCTTGTGGTTCATTCACCTAGTTCTTTCTGCAACTGCAAATATAATCTAATTACTTCTTTGGTCATAATTTAAATCAGGCTATACATAAAACAACCTCCATTGTCAGTCTCAGACCCTGACGAAGACCCAGAATGGGCAGAATATAAGATCAAAGAGACCAATATGTTCACTGTTGACAGATATCAGCAGGTGAGTTCATATTAGTTCTTCACAGCAAAATGCTACTGAATTAATGATCTGATAACCATGTGCTTGAAACATCTTATATTGTAGTCTATACTATTGGTGTTTCCTACTGAATGTCCATAATGATTAGTCTGCAGATTGGCTTTTTCCCCGACACAAGGGCTTTCGCCTTAAGGTACCAGACCGCTGGCATGCTGGAGACTGTTTTGAGGCAAGGTGTGTTGGGTGAAAATGACACAGGAGAAGAGTCTCCCAGGTGAAAAGATCTTGCTTTCACTTATCTCTTGCTTTACTTGCCATGACAAACAAAATAAAGCACATTGCTTTATCTAAGAGACAACTGTTTTTCTATCTGCAGGAATCTTAAGCTTCCTTCACGAAGGCCTTCTATAGTATGCGAGAATTGTTTATATTCGCAAGACATAGATAGTAGGCGGGCAAGAGCCTTTCACGTTATGAACCCCGGAGGTGACCTAGATATGCTTCTTGTGTTCCTGGAAGATAGAGGGGATGGGAATCATCCTCCTCCTTCACTTGCCAGTCTTGGTGTAAGTTAAAATCACTCAACTGTGAAATCCTCTGACTGGATCTATGGATATATGCCCTTGGTTTTCTTTTTCTGACAGTAGGGTTTGGTTACATTGATTCCAGGAGAGCGCTGGTAGGGTTGAACCGTTTCTTGGTAGGTGGGAAGGTCATTCAATGACGAAGCGAAGTGGTGTTTATGGATCAACACTTACTGAAGCTGATTCTGTTTCTTCACTTGAGCTGAACGATAAGGGTCAGCTCATCCAGGTACGACCATTACTTTAAAGCACATATCCTCTTTTCCAGGATTCCTTCTCATCCAGGGGTTTGCATCATGCCATGAGAATTTAGATTGTCTGATCGTTATGGATATTTTAGACTGCTTCATTTGCTTTGCTCACCAGCTGTTGTGAGCAGGCCGGTAGTTCAAGTTTTTAAGTATCTTACATACCTATCTGAAAATTGTCATTAGGATATGACATCGAGTTCTAGAGCAAGTAACGTTGCGACCAAAGTGCATTGGAGCGGTACCCTGGTGGACAATCTGATCATATACGATGGAGGGTACCAGATAACTCTGTTGCCCGGAGGGATGTACATGGGATGCCCTTGCGATATAGCCAAGAGTGTGGCAGACTCCAAGTCGTTTCATCTGGAGTTCTGTTGGCTTGAATCTCCTGGGAAGAGACAGAGACTGGTTAGAACGTATGACGTCGAAGGTTTGGCAGTATCATCTACGTACTTTTCCGAAACGAAAGTCTTAGGTCTTTGATTCTGGGTGTGTTTTGTGTTGGCATGTTAAGAAGCTTGACAGTGGATGTCCCTTTGGAATATCTTGTGTTTTGCAACACCAGTGTTCACAAGAATTAGCTCTTCTCAGATAGTAGAATTTTGTTCCCGGAGAGAATTAGCTGCAGAGAGACAAATTTGTAAGTTAAAAAATTTGTTAAGCAAAAGATTGTTCCTTTAATCCCATCTATTCCAACATCCCATCAATCTAGCGCAAAAACAATAAGCGAGAACAATACATTTCTAGCCCTACATACATGTGACAGTGAGAGCATATGGAAGATGATATTTTAATTTTATAGTAGACGTGGCTCATGGGAAACTATTGGATTGGGTGGGATATTTTATTTTATATATTATCTTATGACAAGTTGAAGGTTTTACTTTTTTTCATTGATGGCTACAGACAAATACACCTACCACATCAATTATCATCAATTTCTGCTCCCCACAAATACGGCTGACAAATAAATAATTAACCAAAACTATTCAGCAATCTTATTTTTGCCCATTTTTGTTTTTATAAACGCAGCGATTAAATAATAATATCCGGCCTTTATTCACCAATTAATTTGAGAATTTCAAACTTGGTATCTTCAGAATCAATATTCTTAGAACCAAATCTGAACATGAACCGATTTAACGAAAAACTCGCATATTAATGATTTAACCGGTATTAGTTATAAAAAAGGTGAATTATGTGACTCCGATTTAACGAACATCTCCCAATTTCCAGATGATCTTGACATCATCAACAAATTCATCTTGGCTCTTGACAAGTAATGAAAGGATCATTGTCCTCCCTTATTATGCCGTGAAAGCAAACGACTAACCTATCAATATTTCAGACATGCGATTTATAAAAAAAAAAAAAATTTCAGACAAGCACAAGTCCAACCTTACGGTGGTGGTTTTTGAAATAAATATTGTTTTAACCTAATAAACGTCAATTTCCATGCCCATATTTACTTCGTAATCAATTAGCGAAGAAGAAACAAAACAAGAAACCGCCTAAAATACAAAAATATAAGTAACAATCCCGACTTCTCTTCTTCTTCAACAGCGAGATATTAATTAATTAATTATATAAATACCAAAAAAAAAAAAAAAACTTGCGAGTTGCAGATTGAATAGTCAACACCCGGCAAGGAAAAAGCTTCCCTTTTCCCTCCTCTGAATCTCCATTCCTGAGAGAAAAGCACCCACGATTAAGCTGTCGGAACAACTCTAACTCTAAGCAAACGACTTGAGATCGGAGCAGAGAGTAAATCAGTTGGTGGGTTTTATTATAGCTCTAATCTGGCGGAGTTTGATGGCAGAGAAACGAGACTCTTCCGCATCAACGACGGCTTTGCCTCGGCCTACAACCATCACCCTTCCTCCTAGGCCGTCGATGGATACTTTCTTCTCCGGCGGGCTCAGCCCGGGGCCCATGACTTTGGTCTCAAGTTTCTTCAACGACAGTTACCAGGGCGGTGGAGAAGATTGCCGGTCCTTCTCCCAGCTTCTCGCTGGAGCTATGGCTTCTCCGCTTGCTAGGCCTCCCTTTTACCCTGACTTTTCTATCCAAAACCCTCCTTCCGCAGCCGCCGGCGGCGGCTTGTCTTCTACACAAGATGCTGCTGCTGCTGCGGCTGGAAGTGGTGGGTTTGGGTTCAAGCAGAGCAGGCCTATGAATTTAGTGGTTCCTCGATCTCCTCTATTTACGGTTCCTCCTGGGTTGAGCCCTTCTGGGTTGCTTAATTCGCCTGGGTTCTTCCCTCAGGTAATTTTTATGCTATTCTTCTTTGGCTGGTTTTGTAGGTAACTGGGATGATTGGTTAGCTGTTCCTCTTGTTAGGTTTAGATTGTTGAGATAATGCTTGAAACAGGGCGAGTTTATCCAAAGCTTGAACCTTTCTGCTTCATAACTGAAGAATCCGGCCACCAACTTAGACTGCAATTGGAACTGGAGTTGTCCCCTGGCTGTAGGTAGATAGATATTTGGTGCCTCCACAACTTGCGAAATGTCTGCTCTTTCTGGTTAATCATAAGTAACTATTCATTCTGCTCCTTTGTGCTGCATTTTTTCCCAATTTGTTTGGATTTCGTGTTTCGAGTTGAGGTGTTATAGGTGGCACATTAACTAAGAAAGTGCTGATGCATACATGACTATAATTTGCTTGCACAATTTGTCTTAATATGAAATATCTTGAGTCCATCATGTATCACTGGGAATAGATGGATGAGATATTTCATTATGTTGATTTCAAGTGGTTAATGTTTGTACTTGGAATATGCAGACTTGAAAACATACGAGAACAGAAACAATGTTTGCTACATGTGAAATTAGGGCTTGACTGTATCATTTACTATCTTGAACTTTCTCAGAATGTGATACGTAGAACATTCACGGACAAGAAAAATCGTCTCTAGGTGTTTATTTATGTTCCCCTATGTGTATGCAGAGTCCCTTTGGGATGTCACACCAACAAGCTTTGGCACAGGTGACAGCACAAGCTGCACTGGCTGCTCAATCTCAGCATATGCACATGCAAGCCCAATATCAACCTTATTCAGGGACCGCTCCATTGGAAGTAGCGCCAATCCAACCATCTTATACTGCTGCTGAGGATTCACAGTGGCAGATGCCACCCACAACTTCTAACCCTCAAACTACTGTGGTGGAGCCACCTTCTGAGGTTTCTCATTCGGATAGGAAATATCAGCCACCTCCTCCTGCTGCTGCTGCTGCTGATAAACCTGGTGATGATGGGTATAACTGGAGAAAATATGGGCACAAGCCAATTAAGGGCAGTGAATTTCCAAGGAGCTACTACAAATGCACACATCCGAGCTGCCCTGTCAAGAAGAAAGTAGAGCGTTCCAGAGAAGGCCAGATAACTGAAATCATCTATAAAGGCCAACATAACCATGAGCTTCCTCAAACGAATAAGCGTGCCAGGGGCGACAACAGTGTTCAAAATGTGACTGTCAGTTCACAGGCTAAAAGTGAACCTGTTACACAAGCTCAGCTTGGTGATACTAATAAACTTGATCAAAGAGCACCGCCTTATTCTGGGGATGGTAGGGATAATGAATCCAGTAAAATGAACTTTGCAGAGCAACCTGAACCTAGTGGCCGTGGGGAAGCTGCTGGCAATCCAATAGCAACTGAACAAGATGGGGCTGATGATGCACCTAATCCAAAGAGAAGGTAACTGGTTAGGCTAAGAGGTCCTTTGGAAGTTGGAATCTTGAAATGGGGGATGAATGACGAAATATTTGGATTTTAAACGGATGCAATTTAATCCATGATATATTTTGAATATGTTGTTTGGATGGACTACTTGAGAGAAGCAGTTGTAAAACATGGGTAAAAAATTAGTAAATTGATGGAATTGGCAAATCTTACCTTCCATTGAGAGATTCCGGAGGAGAGATTGTCCAATTCCATCAAGTTGTAATAGGACATGCAATTGAATTTCCGATTTCCTTCAGCTGATGGAATTCAAAGCCAAATTGATCAATGAATTCCCTCATCCAATTGCTGCTTAAAGATTTCTGCATAGCTTACTCCTATCATATGGCTACTTTTTCATGCATTTTTAAGAAGTTTCTCATGGTGAAACTACTCAGGCAAATGGACGTGGGAACATCCGAGGTAGCTTTATCTCACAAAACAGTGACAGAGGCAAAAATCATTGTTCAGACTAGAAGTGAAGTTGATCTTTTAGATGATGGCTTCAGGTGGCGCAAGTATGGCCAGAAAGTTGTGAAAGGGAACCCTCATCCTAGGTATTTTATTGCTCTTTATCCATATTTTTCTTATCATCATGCTTCATATATGGGACATGTAGCTATCCTGTGTGTTCCTACTAGTGACTTGCGAATTCAGTCTTATGTTGACATGGGAATGCTTAAAGCTGGTTAAGGTTTTCATTATTTTCAGTTCCGGGTCCTTGTTTGTTAAGCTACTGAAGAAAATTCGCAGTCAGATGCTAACGCAAGAGATGAATTGTTTGTGAAACAGGAGCTACTACAAATGCACGAGCGCAGGATGCAATGTCCGTAAGCACGTGGAGAGAGCTGCAGCCGACCCCAAGGCCGTTATAACTACGTACGAGGGGAAGCACAATCACGACGTCCCTGCAGGGAGAAACAGTGGCGCTAATACAGCTGCACAATCGAGGCTTCAAAGCACGGCGGTTTCTCAACCCCAGCAGCAGGCTGCACCCGTTGAAGGTGTGAATTTTGTGAACAACAATAACGAGGATCAAAGACCAGTGCTTCTTAGGCTCAAAGAAGAGGAAGTTGCCGTTTAAGGCGAAACGAGACTTGTGCCCAATACACAGTGCAGAAAGAACACGCATGTGAAGAACTTCATGGATTATTTCAAAACTTAGTCAAACATTTTGTACTCTTTGCTATGCTTATACTCTTTTTTGGTTTCCACTTCCCTCTATGTAAAAGGTGTGCTTATTATATTGCTTTTCATTTTATGTATTGTTCCCTGCAAATATGTACGCTGTATGATCAATGTATAGAACATGACAATACGCTTGGCAAAACCGAAAAGGAAAGACAACTGGTTCATTGAATTTGCAGCTACTTTTTTTTTTTTTTTTTTTTTTTTTTTTTTTTTTTTATAATCAGGCCCTGTGAATTGGGTCCAGATGGTGCTGGATCGATTGGAATGGTGATTATTTTCAAAACGTTGGTATTATTGAATTGGGTCCAGATGGAGCGAACAAATTATAGAGCAATAAAAGTAATTGCGACACTGGTAGAGGTGATAATTCTCAATCCAATCTAGCAATCTAATCTACTAATTCATTAATGCACAAATTGAATGCACTGATTCTTCTCTCTGAAATGCTCTGTACCACTCCGGAAAACTCTTCTCCTCCGGCGATGGTTCCGCCACAAGCTGGCCGTCCTCCGGATCCGGGCACCTCCTCGCAACCTCCACAGCAACTTTCGATTCCCGATCCGGCGAGTTTTCCTCCTCTCAATTTCAAAATGGCTCTTGCAGGCCCGATTCAGGCCTCACAATCCAAAGTAAACCAATGGACGTTCGTCGGCGAACATGATCTAGAACCGGGATTATTTGGCGGTGAGCCGGAGCTCAAAGTCTCGGATAAGTTCAAGGATCGTCTCTGCTCCCCATGGAAGAAAACCCTGGTGGTCAGACTGCTCGGGCGTTCGATCTCCTACGCATATCTGTGCTCACAACTCCGATGGAAATGGCGCCCAACTGGAAGACTGGATATCCTGGATCTGAACGACAGAACCTTCCTGGTCACCTTCCACAACGACCAAGATTTCCTTCACGCTCTCACCGGGGGACCATGGACTATTCTTGATCACTATCTTATTGTCCACCAATGGTCGCCGTCCTTCAGAACGGCTGACAAACCCCACAAATCGGTCGTAGCGTGGATCCAGCTGCCGGAGCTTCCGGTTCACTTCTATCATCGGGAGGTTCTGTTTGCCTTGGGTAATCTTATTGGCAGAACAGTGAAGCTGGATTATCACACGGAAAACTTGGAACGTGGGAAATTTGCTCGAATAGCAGTGGAGCTTGATATGACGAAGCCGCTGGCGACCCGAATTCGCCTGGACGGATTTTGGCAACCGGTCCTTTATGAAAATCTACCAGAAATATGTTTTGAGTGTGGCAAAATTGGTCATACTGAGGACTCTTGCCCGATCAAAAGATCTGTTGAGGCCACTGCTACTTCGCCGGCTGCGAGTCCCGAGCGTCTCGTCGAAAATTCGCCACCGTCGTCGGAGTCTCCCGCCGGTTACGGGCCGTGGATGCAGGTGACACGAAAGAGTAAAAAGCAAAATAGGAAAGTTACGCAGAATACGGTCAACAATCAGGGCGGAGACGCGGGTCGCGGGGGGTTGTCGGGGAAAGCCAGTCAGAAACCGCATCAGCAAGGAAAGGCGATCCGACCAGAATCATTTTAGGAAAGGAGGGGAAAGGAAAGGCGACGTCCAAGGCGGATGACAAGAAAGGCAGCAACCCGAGTTTAAAAGGGAAAGTGGCGGGGGTCAGCAACGGATCCTTGCCAGAGAAAAATGGATCGGTGACTAAGGAATGGCGGCCCGTTTTTTCAAAGGAGACTGAGGAAAGGCCAGAAGCCCAAGGTGAAGTTATAATGGCAGATAAACAAGCTGGGCTGAGCCCAATAGTCTCATTAACAGACCAAAAGGAAACGAAGGGGCCTGTTGGTGCAGCCCCCAGTTCCTCGTCTCCCCCGAGTTCACTACCGCCTCAGATACAGGTGAAGGAAAACGTCGACCCCAATCGGCAATTGGTCTCGATTCGCCACCGTCCCCAGAAACTCAAACCTCAGCAAAATTCGGTGAGGGAAGTCAAGCCAAAAATCATGAAGGAATCCTCTAAAAAGCCTCTGGCCCAAACTTCCCCTTCGGCGAGAAAGATGTTGCAAGAGCTGTCCAAGAATCCCAACTTCCCCATCACCCCGCAAGCAATTTCGGAGTTCTTGAATAGCTCGAAGAGGATGACGGATGAAGCGCTGAATTCCAACATCGGCAAAGTCAACGACTTGACCATGGCAGAAGAACCCGCCACTGCCTGTCCGCCTGCCGTCGAAGCTCCTGGGGGCCAATCGGCCACCATTACTTAGCGCCGATGCGCTTCTTCTCCCTTCCCTGTCTTTTTCTCCATGATTAAGTTGTTTACTTGGAACTGTCGTGGGGCTAAAAACCCCAAATTTCTTGCGATCTTTAAAGATTATGTGTTTACCCATCGTCCTAATTTGATATTCATTGTTGAGCCGCGTATCAGCGGCAAGGATGCTTTGTATGTTATTAGTAAAATGGGTTTTGATAAGCATGAATTGGTTGAGGCAGTGGGTTTCTCAGGGGGTATCTGGGTTTTATGGAATTCCTCTGTCTTTTCCATTTCTGTTCTGGAGCGTAGTTCTCAGATGTTGCATTTTCGTTGTGTGAATGTGCAGGATAACCGAGCTGTGATCCTCACGGCAATATACGCCAAACCTAACGACCATGATCGTCAGCCTTTATGGGACACTCTTAGAAGACTGGAGCAGAATATTACCGAGCCTTGGCTTTTAGCTGGGGATTTCAACTCTGTCAGAGGTCCTTCGGAGAGATCAGGAGGGGCAGCCTATAACCCGGCAAGCTCAGCAAGTTTCAACAGATGTATTGACGATTGTGGTCTGTTAGATGTAGAGTTCAGGGGGCCAAGGTTCACTTGGGTCAGGGGAAATCTCTTCTCTAGACTGGATCGCGCCCTTTGCAATCCCGAATGGATAAGCAGCTTCCCAGAGACGATCACTACTCACCTGCCCTGGCTTCGTTCAGATCACCGCCCTCTGCTAATCTGCTCCTCCAATGACCAAAATCATAAAAAGCAGAAGAGGCCCTTCAGATTCCTAGCCCCGTGGCTCTCCCACAAGGATTTCCAGCCCACTCTAGAGAAGTCCTGGAATCCTGGAGCTGATTTTCTTGACTCCCTCCATGGTCTTCAACATACTCTCTTAATCTGGAATAGGGAGGTCTTCGGCAACATATTCAAGAGAAAGGCAGCCCTTACCAAACGTCTTGCTACTGCTAAACTCAGAAACGATTCTACACCTGGTCCTGACAGCCTCCAGCTAGAAGCCAGCCTCCGTGATAAATTGGAGCAAACTTTGTGGCAGGAGGAACTGCTCTGGATGCAGAAAGCTAGATCGGGCTGGATCAACTTTGGGGATAAAAACACTTCCTTCTTCCATACTGCTGCCCTTAATAGACGTCATCGGAATAGAATCACAAAGTTGAAAGCTGCTGATGGTACTTGGGTGGAAGATCCCCAGATCCTGGAAGACATGGCTAGGGACTTTTATATTACCCTCTTTACTGAGGATGGAGGTCTAAGACCTCTTTTGGTTGCCATGTTTCCTGCGATTGAGGATAGTGCTTTGCGTGGTTTGGCTGCAATTCCCACGGAAGATGAAACCCGCAGGATCATCAAGGCAATGGGCGGCCTAAAGGCTCCGGGCAAGGATGGTTTTCATGCAGTGTTTTATCAGAAGTGCTGGGATTCTATAGGAAAGGACTTTCATCGGCATTTAGTCCAGTGTTTTCAGCAACCAGACCGTATTGCCAGCTATAATATGACCCTGCTTTCTTTGCTGCCCAAGGTTGACTCTCCTTCATCCATGGGCCAGTTCCGTCCTATTGGTCTCTGTAATGTGAGCTACAAGGTGCTTGCTAAATGTCTGGCGGACCGGCTTAGGAATATCCTACCTAAGCTGATTGATGAGAACCAGACTAGCTTCATCCCCAATAGACACATCACCGACAACATCATTATCCTTCAGGAGGTAGTCCACTCACTTGGCCAGCTGAAGGGAACTCGTGGGAGCATGATTCTGAAGATCGACCTAGCTAAGGCTTATGAATGAGTCAATTGGGAGTTTTTGCGCTCTACCCTGGTGGCGGCTGGTCTCCCTACGGACTTCGTCAATCTGATCATGGCTTGTATCACTACTTCTAGTTTTCAGGTCCTCTGGAATGGAAGCTGCACTGACTCATTCAAGCCATCTCGAGGATTAAGACAAGGCTGTCCCCTATCTCCTTATCTTTTCACTTTGTGCATTGAACGTTTGAATCACTGTATTAAGGAAGTTGTGGGTAAAGGAGAATGGACTCCTCTGCATTTATCTAAGAATGGCCCTGCACTAATGCATCTCTTTTTTGCAGATGACTTAGTGCTCTTTGCTGAAGCTGATGTTAAACAGGGGATGGCTATCCTCAATTGTCTTGAAAGATTCTGCGCAGCTTCTGGGGAAGAAGTTAGTAAGGACAAGTCGTGCATCTTCTTCTCGAGGAACACCAGGAAACAGAAAAAGAGAAGAATTAGCAGATTGCTGGGCATGAAGCAGACTGAGAACTTGGGCAGATACCTAGGAGTTTCGGTTATCCATGGTCGTGTCACCAAAGACACGTACAAGTATGTTCTGGAGAAATTGGACAAGCGCTTAGCGGGATGGAAGACTCGTAGTCTCTCATTGGCAGGTCGTGTCACCCTCGCTCTCTCGGTGCTGAATGCCCTGCCAAACTACGTGATGCAAACAGCTGTCCTCCCATGTCATATTTGCGAGGCAATTGATAGAAAAATCAGGCGGTTTGTCTGGGGAGCTGAAGAAGGTCACTCTAAAACTCACCTGGTTTCCTGGGAGAACATCTGCAAGCCAAAAGAAGAAGGAGGCCTAGGTCTTCGATCGGCTCGTGCACTTAATTTGGCCTATTTGATGAAGCTAGGCTGGATCTTTCTCAATGATGAAAAACCTCTGTGGGTCCGGGTCTTGCAAGATAAATATGTCAAGGCAAATGGTAATGGCAGCGTCTCGATGCGTCATCAGCGGGTCTCCAGACTTTGGAAAGGGATCTTGGAAGCCCTCCCTCTTGTGAAACAAGGAACAGTGTGGGACATTAGGAATGGGGAGAGTGTTAACTTCTGGCAGGACTCTTGGGTTGCCGAAGGAGTCTACCTCAAGGATTATTTAGGCGATCAAGCAGGGGTGGTGGATCGGAATGCCTCTGTTGCCGACATGGCTACTAGCCAAGGTGAGTGGAACTGGCCGCGTTTCGAATCGTACCTTCCTGACTCCATGAATCTTCTCATTGCAGGGCTAGACGCACCAAACCAGGAATCGGGGGAGGATCGGACGACGTGGGGAATGGAGCAGGATGGGAAGTTCCGGTTGGGATCGGCGTACACTGTCGCGGCGGATTGGCTCGGCAAGGGAGACGAGAGGGAAACACCGCCCATTGCTGCACCTACCTGGAAGACTATCTGGAAATGGGACGGCCCAAACAGAATTCGGCATTTCCTCTGGCTAGCTTTTCATAACCGCTTGATGACGAATTGTGAAAGGAAAAGGCGGAAAATTTGTGCCCAAGACACCTGTGAGCTGTGCAAGGAGGCACCCGAGTCAACCGAACACGTCCTGCGCCATTGTGTGGCTGCTGCTCAGGTATGGCAAGCTTTGGGGATAACGGATTCTACTCTAACTATCGGTTTCAATTTGACAGATTGGTTGGCTAGGAATCTCAAAGACTCAAAGACGGGGCTGCTCTTTGGAGTTGCAGCGTGGTATCTCTGGAAAAGAAGGAATGAATGGATTTTTAACAACAAGCAGCAAGAAACGCAGACTCTTGTTCAAAGGATTCAAAGCTGGACCAACACCATTCGGGAAGCACAAAGCAATGAGAAGGTCATCCACTCCTCGCAGCAAAGGAAAACCACGACAGAGATTGCTTGGGTTCCTCCTAATCCGGACTGGGTGGTGGTCAACTCTGATGGTTCTGTTAAACATCCGGATTCTTTGGCTGCTGCAGGAGGTCTGGTGCGCGACAGTTGGGGCAGATGCCTTGGTGCGTTCGCCTCTAATCTCGGAGCCTGTACCATTACTAGGGCGGAATTGCTTGGGGCTATCCAGGGACTTCGGCTTGCTTGGAGCTTGGGGTACCGTAGAGTGGAGATGCGCACTGATTCGACGGTTGCTCTTGGCATTTTGAACTCACCTGGGCCGTTTGAAGGTCGCTACCACAACTTGTGGAGGCAATTCCAGAGCCTCCTTCATCAAAACTGGGAGATTCGCATCTCTCACACTCTTAGAGAAGGAAATAAAGCAGCTGATTATCTGGCCAATAAAGGCCATTCTCTTGATCTAGGTTCCCATGTTATTGACCCGATTGACTCGGGGCTTAATTTTTGGCTTTTGTATGACTCCTTGGGCATCGCCCAATCTCGTTTAATTTAAGGTATCAGGCAGGGACGCCCTTTTAGCGTCCCATTTTTCTACCCAAAAAAAATCTACTAGTTCATTAAAAATATTCATCTAATTCAATCCATTTAAATCCAATTGAATTGGTGGATTCATGAATCAATTTATGGATCCAAATGACAAAGTACGGTTTGGTACCTATACTTTTTATACTTTACATTTTGGTACTTAAAATTTAATTTTTATACAAAAAATATCATTTGAAATTACATTTTGGTACCTAAAATTTTTCATTATGACATTTTAGTACCTAAACTTTTCACATTTTACATATTGGTTCTTGGTTGAGGATGTCATCTGGATTCATGGATAATCCACCAATCCACTTGATCCAATCCATGAATCCACAAATCCATTTGCCACCTCTAGACACTGGCGTTTATGCGGTTTAATAGTACAATGTGTGCTAGCTAGTTACGTCTTAGACCTTAGTCCTCAGTGAAATGAGGCAAAAAAAAAAAAAAAAGTCAAAACTAGAAAGCACTTATATCCCATTTGGACCGGAGGCTATTGCCCCTAAGTCTGAGATCCAATGCTATCAGCCGAATGAATCATATACCATTGTTGCCGGCGGAATCATTTAGAGACCTGCCAGTACATTGCATGGACAACATCGTCGAAATAGGAGATTTACTAAGACCGTTTTCCAGATTCTCCCAAGCTAGTGGCCAAACAAATAAAGGAAGGAGAGAAGGGAGAAACTAAAAGAACACTACCCAATGGAGAGGGAGAAACTAACGAGAGAAAGCCTCTCTACCATTTTTAGCCTATAAAAGCATGCTCTAGTTTGCCGGACATATTATTACCACCAATCTTGAACCTGAAAAAGCCGGTGAGATCATCATTTCATCGCCTCATAATGGGGCATTTCCTTGTGCTACTATTAATCGTCACAGTAGTTGCCGCCGGGTATTTGGCAGGTTCAACTGGAGCTGCTGACATCTGCGGCACCGATATCTCGACTGATCCGGATCCGACCACGTTTGCTGGTTACGTAGATTATGTCCTTGACGATCTGGTGCAAAATACGGCCTCGTCTAATTACGGCAACGATAAAGGGGATATCTACTATGAAAAATTCTATCCGGGCATCAGTCCCGGCGCCGCTCGAGGCAACTCCATTTGTCATGTTAAAGGTAGTGATTGCCAGAAATGTCTTTCTGATATTCTCAGGTATTTGAAGCCATGTGACGCCTTTACTACAGGATCAGCTCAATATGCAGGGTGCTATATGCAGTTCCAGCAATATTAATGACGTATGTACCAATGACTATATACTGGCTAAGTAGACATACTTTTGATGTTGTGCTTGTCTCTTTGAATCATAACAATAAAGATAAATAATCATTTCATGTCGTGGTACTCAGAAGTTATATATATCCAATTGTTGCATTTCCTATGAATTGTATGAAATGAATACTAATCAAATTCCTATGATTCCTGCTTTATCTTAGGATAGAGAATACCTGATGATCAGATTAAGAGAGCATCGCCAATTAGAAGTGGCGAATTGATTGCACGAGAGTGGAATGAGTCACCGTTTTGTACTGGATATCGATCCAGTAAAGAGAATCTAGTTTACGTTGTCTTGTATTTTATTTCAGTGAGGATAGTGTCCTGCAGAGCAGTCTATTCACGAGGGCCTTGATAACACTTTATTTATAGTGTTTAGCACAATCATTCTTGATACATGTCAATGCTTGCTAAAATTGCTCCCATAATAGAGTCGGTGTGTTATGTGCGCTTTTGCACGAATGAGCTTTAGGAAGGAAAAAATAGAATTAGAAGAAAAATAATTGAGAAAAGATAGAAAGACAGATATTGGTAGGAGAGAAGATTTTCTCTTTAATAGCGAGCATATAACCCCTAAACTTTTTTGAGTAAAACCAATCTTTCGAATTAACACGTAGGTGTGTAAACCACTTTCTGATTGTACTCAATTCGTTATCTCTTCATCTATCAATCGTCTACTTTAAATAGAGAACTAATAACCCCTACAAATTAGAATTCTGATGGTAATGACTGTTATACTACAGGAGTATAGTATACTCCACATTATATATCCGTTAGATGTACTTTGATGAGCTCCAACCAATTTCAACGGTCAATTATAATTTTTCATTCAATTGAACTTCGGATTTGAGTTTAGAGAATCAGGGCCTGAGGTTTATCCATTAAAGGTTAGGGTATAATATCATATCCCAAACTCTATTAAAATCATGGTCTAGATAGAGATATCTCACTAGGAGTACTTGGAATAGGAATACACTATACTCCAGGAGTACACCAGTCTGACCTATATATATATGCCCTACAATTAGTTAGACGCACTCAATAATGCTTTGCTACCATACGCTTGGCATTTGGCAAAACAGAAAAGGAAAAAACAACTGGTTCATTGAATTTGCAGCTAATGGATTGATTGAAATGGTGAGTTCTTTACTTTCTTTCATAACATTTCCATTATTGAGTTGGTTCCAGATGGAGCGAACAAATTATAGAGCTAGAAAAGTAATTGCGACACTGGTATCTATGTGGTTCAATGAGGCAAACTAAGACTGTTTTTCCAGATTTCCCCAAGGCAGTGTCCAAACAAATTAATAAAGGAAAGAAGGGAGAAAACTACAGATCGAGAGAGAAACTAACGAGAGAAGGCTCTGCCATTTTAGCCTATAAAAGCATGCTCTGTTTTGCCGGAGATGCTACCACCAATCTGAAACACAAAAGAAGCGTTGAGATCGTCATTGCTCACAATGGGTCATTCCTACAACTGCACCTGCAGCTAAAGCCCTTGTTGCCGCTACTAATCTTTACAGTAGTCGCCGCCGGGGTGAACCCAACGTAGTAAAATTACATAGGACCCAGGTAACCAGATTGACAAATAGGGGACAACAAGAAGTTTGATGACACAGAAACAACATTAACCCGTGGTCCTCTTTTAAAATGGCTTCAAAACCAAGGCAAAGCACTACACCAGACGACCGACGGCAACATCTCTTCTTCTCTTCTTCACCAGAAAAGGAAGAGAATCTGCAACCGCAAACTCTAACGACGACCCCTGACCCTACTCCCACCATACCTCAAATTCACATCACAGCTACCCGAAAAAAAGCCCACCCAAAAGAGGAAAAGAAAAAGCAGGAAAAGGGAAAGAAAACCAGTCTGATTGACCATCTGTCTAATTGTTTCTTTCCCACCAAAATCAACCCCTCGCTTTCCCCTGCTTTTCTCTTCCCCTGCTTTTTTTGGGCAATGGCAGTAGCATTGGTTCAGATGCAGCGAAGAAGAAGGAGAAGATTCAACAAACCTAAGAACCCAAATTTCCATCTCCCATTATTATTTTATTTACTGTTCCCCGAATTTAGATAGGAAGCCCCCGAGTCTGTCTTCCCTCCGTTAATCCCCAATCTTGGGTCGGGTTCCCCACCCTGCCCCTCGATTCGGGTTTAATGGGCTGCGTCAACTCCAAGAGGGCCGTTTCCTCCGCCGCCGGCGGCGAATCCCCTGTTCTCAATTACCCTCCCGCCTCCACAAATGTCCTCCACGACCGCCTCTCCTACATCGATCCCAGCTCCCGCGCATCCTCCAGAAACCCTTCCGGCATCCTCGTTCCTTCCGTCGTCGAGCAGAAACAGAGGAGCGGGAAGATCAGGAATATCGGCGATCTTCTTGAGGCAAAAGAGGAGGGGGAGGATGGGGAAGGGGAAGGGGAGAAAGGGAAGAGGAGGGTTGATCGGAAGAAGCAGCTGCAGAAAGTTGGGGAGATTCAGGCTGAGATCAATTACCTGATCGATACTGCGGTTGATAATGTGGAGAAGAAGGCCAAGAGGAAGAAGTTGGAGCGGAGGTCTTCGATTGGGGAAATTGGGGAGATTACCGTTAAACGCGACGTTCTTCAGCCGCAGCCGTCACGACGGCTTGTTGGAGCAGAGCAGATCGCCGCCGGTTGGCCCTCTTGGCTTAGCTCCGCCGCCGGTGAAGCCATTAACGGTTGGGTCCCTCTTCAGGCCGATGCGTTTGAGAAATTAGAAAAGGTATGATCTTTTTCTCCCCCCTTTCCTATCAAGCATCAATTTTCCCGAATCAAGAACAGATTGTGCAAATATGATGTGATAACAATGAATGTATAATTTTTCAGATTGGGCAAGGAACGTACAGCAGCGTATTCAAAGCACGAGAAGTGGAGACGGGAAGAATGGTGGCCCTGAAGAAGGTCCGATTCGACAACTACCAACCGGAGAGCATCAGATTCATGGCCCGAGAAATCCTGATCCTTCGCCGCCTCGACCACCCAAACATCATCAAGCTCGAAGGCATCATCACCTCCCGCCTCTCCAGCTCCATCTACCTCGTCTTCGAGTACATGGAACACGACCTCGCCGGCCTGTCCTCTTCCCCTGAAATCAACCTCACCGAGCCCCAAATCAAGTGCTACATGAAGCAACTCCTCCGCGCAGTCGAGCACTGCCACCTCCGCGGCGTGATGCACAGAGACATCAAGATGTCCAACATCCTCGTCAACAACAACGGCATCCTCAAGCTCGCCGATTTCGGCCTGGCCAACGTCCTTGCCGCTTCCGGCGGGAAGCAGAGGCTCACCAGCCGCGTTGTTACGCTATGGTACAGATTACTATACATAGTAGCATAGTTTATTCCTTTTGTTTAGTGGACTTATGAGTTGCGTTCATATTGTTTCCTGGGTTCATGAGGAGTTATCCAATCACTAAATTGGCAGAATGAAAGGTGGATATAATGTTGTGACCAGTTTGCAAAATTTTACAAGTTTAGGGATTAAATTGCCAGACTATCAACTTTAGTTATCGAACGTGATTGATTCTAAAGCAAAAAATATATATATATTGGTAAGAAATCAAAGCTTAGTTTTTGAATGTGAATAAAATAATAATTTTACAAAAACACCATCAACCTTGGACCGCTAAATCACAATGTATTGGTTATGGATGAAAATGGATTTGAATGTTAAGAAAACTGTTGTTGAATTCATGGATTGGTTAAGAAATTTATTACATTTGTATGACTCATGCTTCTCATACTCTAATAGGTATCGTCCGCCGGAGCTTTTGTTGGGCTCCACAAGCTACAACGTATCGGTGGACCTGTGGAGCGTGGGGTGTGTGTTTGCCGAGCTTTTGACTGGCAAGCCATTGCTAAAGGGGAGGACGGAGGTGGAACAATTGCATAAGATCTTCAAACTTTGTGGGTCGCCTCCGGATGAGTTCTGGAAGCAGTATCATTATCTACCAAATGCCACTATGTTTAGACCGCAACATCCATATGAGAGCTCATTGAGGGAGAGGTGCAAGGATTTCCCGCCTGCAGCAGTGGATTTGTTGGAGTGCTTGATCTCTATTGACCCTGAGAAGCGTGGTTCTGCTTCCTCTGCACTTATGTCTAGGGTACTACTCGTATATGTTGTTGTGTGTACTTACTGTGGTTTGGTTCAATTTAGTTTGATTGATTTTGGTTGTCTTGTTATGCAGTTCATTAACTCGGAACCATATGCATGTGATCCATCAACCTTGCCAAAATACCCACCTAACAAGGAAATGGATGCCAAGTATAGGGAGGACAGAAGAAGGTAAGAGCTATTTTAGATTGATTTAACGCCGAGTTGGGACAAATTTCACTCCACGTAACTCACTAAAAATGGGTCTAGATCCAATTTAATTGACTTCATTATCAGGTTGCTAGAATAACTTATCTCTTAGTTACTGAATCATATTCTTTCTTTTCTCCTTTGTGCAGGAAGAAGAGTAGTTTGAAGCCACGAGAATCAGTACTAAAGAGGCCAAAAGCAACTCATCACAGGGGAGGCAGCCTCAGCAAGTTCATCCTGAAAGAGGAAGTGAAGGAGAACAACAACCAACCATCCTTTACCAAGGTGAACGCGAATCATCCACACGTAGGCCAACGAAGAGGAGGAGGGATCGGGCTACGTAGAGAGCTGAGCATGGAGTCAAACACAACCGTGGTACCAACTCGGTTGCAGAAAGGAGAACAACAACAACGACAACATCAGCATCAGGCTTACACCGGTCCAGCACCAGCCATCTCTGCCTCGAGCGGGTTTGCTTGGACGACAAGAAAGCGAAGAGACGACCTCTTGTCAACCTTGTCTTACGACACCAATGGGAGCCAAGTTAGTGGACTAGATGCCCCATTCAAGTTCCCAAACTTGAATGCAGAACGTAGAGCAAGGGATGTCGACGGACAATCACGACAAGATTGTCACAACAAGAAGCAACACACGATATCACAGCAGCAGCAGAACCAATTTGATGCACCACCACCAGATTCGCTCAAAGCGTTTCTGTCATATGTGATTGCAGAAGACATACCTCTAAGCCACGCCAGAGTACGTTAAGCGAGCTTGATTCTCTAACACTGATGTGGAACACATTATGGTTATGTGATGTTGAAGTTAGAAATGACTTTGTTATATGTTCTTGACTGATGTAGCATGATCCCGTTCATCAATCGGACACGGTACAGTTCTCGGGACCATTGTTGTCTCAATCAAACAAAGTCGCACAGTCGAACCAGATTGGGGAGCTGTTACGGAAGAACGAGAATCAAATACGCAGAGCAGCTCGAAGGTCAAGGTTGGATAGAGGTAAATAGTCGAATGGTATACATACAGAGTCATGGTATAGATGAACATATAAGGTCGCAGAGTAAATGAAAATGGTGGATTTTGCAGAAATGTGATGCAAAGGAAAGGGACCCAGATGGAAATTTCAGAAACTTCAATGACTTGGGACACCTGGAAGCCAAAAAGAATGCTCAGCTTTTGCTTGGGGTTGAAGCAAGAGCTTGTTAGTCCCCCATTTGTAGGAGGAAGCTCCATTTGTGTATCTGGGCCTGGTTTGATTATCAACTCTGAAATATTGGTTTCCCGGGACAAAGGAAAAAATGAAATAGTAAAAGAAGGAAATTTTGTATAACTATGAAGAAAAAATATGGAGCATGAGAGGAAGCATTGCCTTCCTTATAATCCTTTTAAGATAAGGATTCGTTCCTTAGTCAAACTTACCCAAGTAATTGATTTTGCTATTTTTTTTTTCTTCTTTTTCTGCCACACCATTTTTCTCCAATGGGATGTGAGTAGTAGTGGTACAAGCTAGCAACAAGCTACTACTTCTGTGTAGTAGTAGAAGAGAGTTGAACTTTAGAGTGGGAAAACAAAGTAAGAAAATAGTCGACTTTAGTTTTTGAATTAATATATGGTGCCAACTGCCAATTATCTATTTCTATGAGCTGCATTGTTTTCTTCTTCTTCCATTTTCCCCTTCCTTTGGCTTTCATTTTCCTTTCCTTTTTCTGGGGAACCATTGCAACCACTTGCTTGGGGGAGGTTAGAGTAGTTTATCATAAGAAAATGAGATTGATATGTGTATTAATTCATGATTTTGTTCACCTCGTCATCATTCACCTAGGCGAAAGCGACGAAGCAAAGTATCAAAATGCACAGTTAGTAATTACGGTTCCTTTTGGTAACCTCAAGTCTAGGGCTCTATATTTACAAGGAATGTGTATAAGACTTCCTTAATAATCTATATGGCGACTCATATCTCGTACAATGTGTAAAACTCATTTCTTGTATATGAATTCCCCAAGAGGATAGTTTTGAGTGATAGAGAATTATAGACTACCTAAACCATAACCTAGCTATAGGGTACAGTTTGCATTAAATACTCCAAACTTTATCATTCTCTCCTACAAGTACCTTTTCACTCCTTTCCTATATTTTAATCTAATCCAACTGGGTTTCCTAATCACACTAGGATTTCAATGAAATTAAGTTTTGCTAGTCCAACTATAAAACTATGTCTTATCAGTATGCCTATTGAAATTCTAATCACATTGAATACTAATCCTATTAAATCAGGTTAGGGTTCCTTGCTAAGGACAAATTTTACTTTAAATTATAACTTGTAGAATATTAGGAATCATAATCAAACAAGGATTCCTAAATTGAACATCAAGTGGCCTCTAGCATTTGTACATTTCTCAAACAAAGTTTCTTAGTGGGCCCACTATATTTTATCACGTTGCCCAAAGGTCATTAATATCTTCTCTGTATCGTTCCAATTTTATCGAATGTCCTTGAACGGACCCAAAATATCATTAATACGAAGTGGCCTCTAGCATCACTTTTTCTTACAACAAATGAATTCCATTCATTTCAAGGAGTGGAGTACAAACCTAACAAAATTACAACGGTGGATGGACAATATTAAGCACTATGATCCAATATTGAGAGAGAGATCCATTTGTCATTTCTTAGCAACCCAAGTTGCTCTCTTGTTAGCCAAACTTGGAATATAATCGATTTAACCCATTCGATTGGAGAATCTATCTCGTTCATTGAATTCATGCTCTCACTTTCCAGGATCCAACCTTATTTGGATTCTGGATGACATCAACAAACACTTGACAGTACGATAAAGAGAGGTTTAGTATTCGACCACCTATATTGTTGTAATTAGCAATACATGGGAGTCTCTGCATCTCAAATATCACAATTGAGCACGAACAGTGGAACATGTAATACTTGTCTGATTTCAATCTACTTTATTGACCTTGACTAAGGTATCGTAATGTCATTGATATTAAATATCAACTCATTTGAGTACAAATGTGCATTGTATTGACAAACTTATCAAGAGACTCAATGGAATCACTTATTCACTTCTAGGAGTGCTGAATCATTTCTCCTGTTACAAGATCTTTGAATGGTTCCCGATATACTCAGGTCAAATGTGATTTCGACCAAGAAAAAATGTGTAATTAAAAAAAAAATCTTGTTTTTCCTTTTTTACCAAAATTGCGAAGAGTAGAGGAAATTTTCTGGGGTTATCAATTATTTTGAGAAGGGAAAATTGTTTTAATGCTGGAAAAATTAGGAGTTGAAATCCAGGAGATCTCTTTCTAAACCTGCTAAATTGGAAGACCCTGAAATGTCACAGGGAGGACAAAACGATTGGTTAATCTCAATAATTCATTTTTCCCTTTCTTATGATCCGGACTCTCTCTACCTTTCAGGCAACCCACCACCCGACAAACATCTCCTAGTTCTTGTGTTAAAAAAAATCCTGAAACAGGGGAATCCTGGTTAGAAAGCGTCTTTTGAATTACTATATTCTCTGTTCGAAGATATATATCTCTCTGGAATGGTGGCATACATAACGATGTGGAGATGGAGTTGTTGGTTTATCGTAATCATGTTAATATTCGAATCGGGTTCAAAGATGGCAGAATCAATGCGGTTCGACATGCACTCAGGGGAGACCAAATGCATATCCGAGGACGTCAAGGCCGACACCATGTCCGTGGGATCTTACAGCATTGTTGACCCTATCAAAGGTGATCCTAACGTCACTGTCAGGGTAACTTTTCTTTTATCTTCTTCCCTATGCATGATATACATTTTGTGTTTGTATATCTACGTTATTAATGCATGATATTCATAAACATTGTTTGATACCATGTGGAGAACTGCTTTGGTTTTGAGAACTGCAAATTTTTAAGAGAGGGTCAAGTATGAACGTTTATATGTGCTGTTTTTTGGGTTGCAGGTGACATCACCCCATGGGGTAAGTTACCATTACGGAGATAAGGTGGAGAAGGGTACATTTGCTTTCACAGCATCAGAAAATGGACCCTACTCTGCATGCTTTTGTTCACCTCTGCACAAACCGCCACTCACCACCATCGTTGAATTCGATTGGAGATCCGGCGTTGAAGCTAGAGATTGGTCTAATGTCGCCAAGAAAGGCAACATTGAAGTAATCATTACTCTACCTCAATTCATATATGTGGCCCGAATTTGGACATGATTGCATTGTTGTTGCTGCTGCTTTGTTAATTAACGGATGATGGATGAATGAATGAATGAATGACCTCTGTTTTGGTGTTTTTTCTTGGTGTGGTAGGCTATGGAGATTGAGTTGAGGAAGCTGTCGGTTACAGTAAGAAATGTTCATGCAGAAATGTACTACCTCCGCGATAGAGAAGAGGAAATGCAAGAACTGAACCTGTCGACCAACTCGGAAATGGCTATCATGGGTTTCTTATCTCTCGTGGTCTGTGTATCTGTGGCCGGTTTGCAGTCGTGGCATCTCAGGAATTACTTTGAGAGGAAGAAGCTTCTCTAGGGTTTGTTATATAGCTTTCCCCGTGTATTATGCAGCATTGCAGGAAGCTAGCTAGCTGCACATAGTCCCGAAGTTACTGTTACATATGGTTTAACCACCGTCCATAAACTCTTTATTGGCATATTTACATGCAGTTTTGAGTGCAATTGAAAGCCTGCCCCTTTGGCCTCCGAACGCACATGGTGAAGTGAGGTTTGGTGGGTGCAGAGGCAGAGGGGATTCTGCCCCTTAGCCGAATTGATTTGAGTGATAGATGGGATGGGGATTAGTTATCACTCTTTTTGCTTGTAAAGTTTATCTTCTGATCATCTTAATTGTTGAGGATGTGTACTCTATAGGTAGCTGTACATTTGTCCTAATACTTACGCAGCAAATGATCATGTACCATATAAACCAGTTCATATCTCTAATGAGAAAAAACCAGTGGAAATTTTGACATCTCAAGTAGGGATTATAAGTTTGCTTCCTCCATTTGATAACTATGTTTGATATGAACATATTGAAATGGAGACAAAGTGACAAGGTCGTGGAAGAAAGAAACATTAGGCTCCATTGTTGTTATTGAAAGAAGGTGTACCGTCACACAAGAACATAGCGTGAGCAGTGCTGGAAAGAAATACAGAAGAGCAAAGATTCTATAACTCTAAGCCCTCCTATCCAATTGTCGTCATCATCCAGTTTAACCCGCCAATGAATCGACGGTGGCTTCCTAATTTTGATCATGAAAGTGATGGTAGATTGCTGCTCCAGAAAGCACTGCCAATGTTACGGCCTGTGCGTGCATCCTGCAGCAGTAAGTAGTAATTATTCATGAATTCACCACTTTCAAGTAATTAATTACTCAATCAAGGGATGGTAATTAAAATGCATGAATCGACAAGGATGGATGGACCAAGCTAGCTAGCTAGCTCACCTAGCGTGGATGAGCCTAAGACTGGGCTTCAGAGCCGGAGTAGACGACCGATTGTTGACAGCGAATGACCCTCCAACTGCTGCTGCCCATATTCCTCCTGCATATCCACAGGACAGTTTTTGACCATTTCACCCAACTGAAGTGGATAGATAACGATGATTGCTATACGAGTAGTTTACCAATTGTGCCGAGCTTGTGCTTGGAAACCCATGCCTGAACTCCTTCCATGGATCCTGATTGAATAAAAAAATACTCTGCTGCTAACTGAATCTCTCTGTCTTTCCTTCCTTCTTTTTCTCGAGAAAACAGAAGACTGGTCTTCAATGAAGAGTAGTAGTGAGCGAAGATGATGATGGAATTAGAGAGGGCTGGCTTCTCCTTTATATAAGCGTGGAGGGAGGGAAATGGTGGTTGGCAGTTGAAACAAGGGGAAGCTCTCATCCGAACCCATGGGTTTGCTCTGCTCTCTGCTTTTGGGGGCAGGGGTTGTTTGTCGGGTCGGGCGCGCCCGCTGCTTCTTTGTGGTTTGGTGGTAAAGTGGGAAACAACCCTGAAACAGGCGGCTACGCTGCCCCATGCAAATGCTACTCGTACCCTCTCTCACTGCTCAGGCTGCTCTCAGGCCTCGGTAGTATTCAATTCTTCGGCGAGATTCATTGTATTGGGCTTTTGGGACTAAACCCAGATTGGGTCAGGAAGCCCACGAACCTACAGGATTGCGGATTTCTTAACCTGTGGGGAGCCGCAAAAAGGCATGGTCCATGAAACCGTACCGTACTGACGGTTCAACCACGAAATACCAGTATCGGAGGCTAAATTGGTAGGCGGTATTTAACGGTCTAACGGTTCAACTACGGTTAAACCACGATTTTATCATAAAATATCATACCGCTGACTTTTCCGGTACGATACCCGGTACGGTTTCATGGATCATGCAAAAAGGACCTCGCATTCCACATTTGTTAAAACCGTACCAGAGATCGTATCGGAAGAGTCAGTGGTATGGTATTTTATGATAAAATTATGGTTTAACCGTAGTTCAACCGTTAGTATCGTTAAATACCGCCTACCTGTTTAGCCTCCGATACTGTTATTTCATGGTTGAACAGTTGGTACGGTACGATTTCATGGACTATTTGTTACCCTTTGATACCGTAAATTTTTTTTGCCCTCGACTAAACTATATATTTGAACACTCAGTTAATTATTTTTGTTGTTATTCAGAAAATATTTATTTCTTACTAGTCGTTAATTTTAAATATTTTTTACATTGGTCATTGGTTATCCAATTCTGTTTATTTTCATCTAACCTCGCAGACAACAACAAATTATAATTTTTTAAATAACAAACGTATGTTTTTTTTGGTTTATTTTCCATCTCAATTTTTTCTTCCTCGCCTCCACTATCACCTCATCTCGGGAATGGATCAGGTCAGTAACCTTATGGTGAGTAACCATGAGTAACCCGTCCACATCAGCATGACATCAGAATCCTCTCTCTCATGGAAAGCCTTTAATTTTTCCCTTTTTAATCTTTGACGGACGATTTCTCGCTCATTTTAAGTCGAAATTTAATTTTTTTTGCACAGTTAGATCATATTAATTGTGCTCTTCAAAATGATATCCACTTTAATATATTTTCCGAACAAAAAAAAATTGAGCCATTTTTTACCAGCCTATACCATATGATATTGACTGGTATTGAAATAAAAGCATACCTATGTTTTGAAAAACGTACCATGGTGGTATGAACAAACCAATACTGTAGGATGGTTGAATAGATGATAATAGAAGTATATTAATTGTAATTTACGACTTTTAACATTGTATACCACACAATACCACCCCGTACCAGGGTGGTATTGTATGGTATTTTTTGGTCCTATAATTTGTTCACCCAGAAATTTATAGATCCAATAGATCATGATGAACTCGTCCCTTTTGTGCAAACGTTTTCAAAAACGAATTAAAAACGAAGAAGATACCATACAATACCACCCCGTACCAGGGTGGTATTGTGTGGTATTGTGTGGTATTTTTTGGTCCTGTAATTTGTTCACCCATAAATTTGTAGATCCAGTAGATCATGATGAACTCATCCCTGCTGTGCAAACGTTTTCAAAAACGAATTAAAAACGAAGAAGATACTATATGGTATGCAGTTGGTACCGAGAGGCCAGAATTTTTTTTTCCTAAAAAAATATTGAAAATTGATCTCATTTTGTAGAGCACGGTGAACTCGTTCCATCTGTGAAAAAAAAAATTAAAATCCGAGTTAAAACGAAAAAGATATGAGTCAATTAAGAAAGCTAGTGAAAATAAAAATAGTCTTTAATTCTACATCCTTAGATCTGGATTTTCTAAATGAAGGGTCCAGATTTGGTTATTGATAGGTGCATAACCCGTGGTTATGCACACTATCTTGAGCCCCTCATCTCTCCCTCACCGCCCCACCGACTTTCTAACTGGTTTCCATACTTCGATTTAGTAGGAACGTAAACAAGTATAATAATTGATCGTATATGAAATTCACCAAATTTTAAGTAATCTGTTATTGTTATTTCTTATTTGCTATAGATTCCACTCATACTGAAGTTTATGAATTCTGAGCAACTACAAAAGGCCGCCACCACACACATCCACTAAGCAACAACAACAATGAAGATTTCGTGACCTACACGCTATCAGCCAATCAGCTCATATCAACAGCTATAGTAATAAGTTAGTTAGTTCACCAGCTGGGCAAAATCACTCTCTTTTCCTGACAAACAAACAAACAACTCGATGCTTTATCAAAAGCTAAATCAACTAGCAGGTACAACAAGCAACGACTCCAAGCTAAGTGAGGAGCTACCGGAAATGCAAGCGGCAGCAGGAAGCAGCGCGCTGGAGCTTGCGGAGCATCAGCCCACCGTGTGGGCACACACCAATGGCTACATCAGCACCATGACGGTTCAGTGCGCAGTTCAGCTGGAGATCCCCGACGTCATCCACAACCACTGCCGTCCCATGACCCTCCACCAGCTTATTTCCGCTCTCCAAATCTCCCCCGCCAAAGCTCCATTCATGTCCCGCCTCATGCGAGTCCTCGTCCATCTAGGCTATTTCGTCGAACACAACGACAGCTACTGGTTGACGCCACTGTCTCGCTTCCTGCTCAAGGACAACCCCTTCGGCGGAAGGTCAATGCTCCTCCTAGGTTCCCATCCCATCATGCTCGAACCTTGGTGCCATATGAGCACTTGGTTTCGGACCAACCACGAGCAACAACAGGCTCCCTTCGCGTTTGCTAATGGTGGCAGGAAACTGTATGAAGTCGCGGCTGGCGACCCTTGGTTGAGCCGGCTTTACCACGACGGGTTAGCGCGTGACAGCTCGCTGTTCGCCGCGTCTTTGGTGGCCAAGTGTGGACCGACGTCAGGTGTGTTCGAGGGGCTGAAGTCGCTTGTGGACGTAGGGCGCAACAGTGGTACTGGAACCACGGGTCAGGTCCTCGCTGCTGCCTTTCCCGACATCGACATCACAGTGTTTGATCTTCCTCATGCGGTTGCTGGGTTGGAAGCTGCTGCCCAGCCCAACCTTCGGTATGTTGGCGGGGACATGTTTAAGGAGATCCCGCCAGCAGATGCCGTGCTCTTGATGGTATAGTACTTAACACATCATTATTGCGTGAATGTTGGTTGTTTTGTGAATGTTTGGTTCATCAAACCTGGCTCGATCGATCGCTTGCAGAGGGTGCTGATTGAGTTGGAGGACGAAGCCTGCGTGGAGCTATTGAAGCAATGCAAGAAAGCGGTGAGCAATCGTGTTGGTGGTGGTGGTGCAGGGAAGGTGATGATAGCAGATCATGTTCTTGGCCACGAAAGCTGCGACGATCAGGTCTCCGAGGGAACGCTGTTGTTCACCGACATGGTGATGATGGCTTGTTTGGAAGGTAGCATAAGAACTGAACCACAGTGGTCCCAACTCTTCTCCCAGGCTGGCTTCTCAAACTACACAATAACTCTTGTTTGTGGCCTGTGGTTTCTCATTCAGCTCGAACTATGATCCTTAGTAGAGCGAGCTCCACAAAAAGTTAAATAAACAATGTTTGTTTTGATTGTCCACAAAAAGTTGAATAAATGAAATTGGATTCAGCGACTAAAAAGCCAAGGCAACCTAATTACCAATAAAAAATCTGTTGGAAGGATGCAGAGAGTAGATGCAGGAAAAAGCCAGATTCCCAGATGGAGAAAGTGTTCACAGGTTTCACGGAAATGACAGTTTATTTCCATCAAGCAACTACCAACGGCAGAAGAAACAAAATGCGACAATTAGAGGATTATGAAACATGGATCCATAAATGGCAACAAGGGCGCGGGAAATGAACACAGCAGAAGAGGTATAGGAAAGTACTGTGAAGCCCTCTCAGATATTGCTAACAACTTCAACACAGTTAAAGTCATTCTGGATGAAGAACCTTGTCATCGCGATCATATGGCTTCCAGGGCTTGAAGTACGTCATCCTTGAGATCGTCAAAGTCCTCGACTCCAAAGCTGAACCTCACCAAGTTGTCTCTAATCCCATACTTCTCCCTCTCTGCCCGAGGAAGATCCCTGCAAATCATACCAAAGAAGTTATTAAATCTTCTTCTGATATAAAGTTACGAAAGTATTCAACCATACGATTACGCACTTAATGACAGTCAAACCCTTTTCTAAAATGTCGCAATAAGAGACATGAAACTAAGCTAAACAGAGACAAACACGGCAAATCAAGGGCTCGTTTAAGGGCCAGAGGGAAGAGTTCTTCATCAAACGTAAAGACCTGTACTGTATATCTTCATTTGGATGAGGGTTCTGTTCCTGAGACAAACTCCTAGACCATATAGTCCACGACACATAAGCCTTGATCCAGTGGTACTACTGGAAGAATCCATTTATTGAAGATGAACAACAGTGAACAGAATATCTTGACTTGGTCGATAAGTTGTTTGCCCTGGCTAAGCACTGATACAACTCGGTTCATATTTCATCAAGGACATATACTTCTATGTTCTTATTTCAGCAAAAGTTATAAGATTAAGCTCAATTTGGAGGGTTCTACCATATAGAAATTATAATTATTCAAGAGGTAGCATCGATCAGGGCCTACCCTTTGTTTTGAGGAAAGGATCTTTCAATATATATGAGGAATTGGACAAAATAAAAAAGCAAGCAGTTTGAGTTTCAAAGTCGGCAAGAGTTGCCTCTTTCATAACGTTTCTGGGTCATCAAAATAGGCCACTAGAACAAAGGAACTCCTAAATGAATTAATAAAGGAACTCCTAAAGTTCCCTGATGTACATACAGGTGACGATATCCTAATTCTCGGGACCATAATATCATATTCATAGCAACAAAACACAGACGCAAAGAGAACATCATGGAAAGCTACAAAATGACATTGCATTCTTTCACATACCAGTAAGACATGATAGCAGGCTGATCAACAATGCTCTCGCACCCTCCAAAAGATGGCGCAATGTAAGGGATTCTCAATGCGTCCACAAACTTTATGGTAGTTTCCAAGTCTCCATCAACCTGGCATCATTAAGAAGGGCATTTATAAAGATAAGAACTGTAAATAAGACATTAGAGAACAAAATTTATCCATGATATATGAGTAAATACATAAAAGTTCTTGAAAGTTTATTACACCTCAAAACTGACAACGCCACCAAAGCCAGACATTTGCTGCTTTGCAATGTCATGCTCAGGATGACTCTTCAATCCAGGATAATAAACACGACTTATCTGTCAAATAACATCACATGAGACGTGGATACATGATATTTACAATCAAGCATTGCAAAATAAGAGTCTAGTTACCACCAGTCAAATCTATATTGCGGCAACAAATCATACAGGCAAGCTCCAAAGAAGTGATTAATGATGAAGCAGTGTCATACAAACCTTGGGATGTGCCTCTAAAAGTTCGGCCATCCTCTGTCCAGTAGAATTCTGTTGCTGTACACGAAGATGCAGTGTCTTCATGCCTCGAATGATCAAGTAAGCAGCATTCTAAAAGATGAAGAAAAAGTTATTGTAATTATTCATTCAGAGAAACCAGTCCATAATAGGAGAGCAAAGTGACCAAATCAATTGAACTCACAGGGTTAAGAGCTCCACCCAGAACATGGTGCAAGTTGCGAACTTCTGAAACTAATTTCAGCGAACCACTGATGCAACCAGCAAGCACCTGAAAGCAAGACACAAGTTCCAGGAATTTTAGCACAAGCACAATAGCTAGACGATCAAAAAGGTTTTATTTCATGATTTAAGTGCTGCCAGAAATCTTACATCGTTATGACCCCCAATGAACTTTGTTGCAGAATGCAAAATTAGATCTGCACCAAGGGCAAGCGCCTTTTGATTGAGAGGAGTTGCAAAGGTACCATCTATGCAGACCAATGCTCCTTTCTCATGGCAAAGCTTTGAAACCAGCTCAATGTCAACACACCGCAGGAAAGGGTTGGTGGGAGACTCCGTGAAGAAAAGTGAAACCTGTGTGGAAATTATATCTTCCAAAGTAAGCAGTAGCATTTAGGACATAGAAAGGAAACAGAGGAACTGTCTCAAACTCTAACTGACATTTTTCTCATTAAGAGCATTCTTCAAAGATTCCATATCTGCAGGATCGATCACTGTAGCCTGCATAATCACCAGCAATCAAATCAAATCCAAAAAACTGAAAAAAAGGCATAAAATTTATAGCAAGGAACTCATGTTTCTCTGAGCAATCAAGAACTAGATTTGGTACTATCACAGCATAAAGCAAAGATTATTACAGAGGATTTACAGCCCAGCCAAGTATTTGCCTATATGAGCTGCAAGCAAAGTATGAATAGGTACCGTGATTCCCATCTTAGGCAGCATAGTCTCGATGAAGATCCTGGTCTTCCTATAACAATCAGTGGTTGTCACGAGATGTCCACCAGCTGGAACCAGGGCCATTAACAAGACAGTACTAGCACACATCCCAGATGCCATGATCAAAGTTGACTCAGCTCCTTCAAGAGCACTAGATCAAGATGAAAACCAATACCGAGAAGATCAGTAAAACCCAGATTGTAAATTCAGCAGATAGAGATATAATTCAGCAGATAGAGATATAACATGCATGAGATGGAAGATAGGCTTAAACGAGAAGCTCAAATAACCTTATCTTCTCCTCCACAACTGCTGTGGTTGGATTTCCATAGCGACCATACTCAAAGCTCACATGGCGCTTCTCCTGCAAAAGAAGATCCGAATCAGCAACATAATAACACCTGGATCCTTTCTCAGGAGTCATCACATTGAAAGATCACAACCACAAAACCTTGAAATCAATAAGCTCTGCAGTTTTCTTGAAGAAGTAGGCTGAAGTATTAACCACTGGAGTTGTGATTGCATCAGTAACAATGCCGCGTCCCAATCTTTCACCTGCCGGGAAGTCCAAACAGCAAAAGCTCAGCCAAACAGATCGAGCCACAACAACACAAGGGGGAAAACGGCGAAATGAGGGAACATTCAGTTGCGAGGGGAACGTACCAGCATGAACTGCGATGCTTCCATCGGAGCTCAAAAACGAACCATACGTTAACTTGTTAGTCAAATCCTGTACATCTCCTTTCCCATCGAGCCCATCAACCACCGGTCCATTGGCACCGGCGATCAGCTCGACCGACTCCTCGTCAGCGGGGACTGCGGGAGAGGCGGCGGCGGCTGCGTTCGCAGCCGCAGCCGCGGAACCGGTGGATGAGTTGTCAGACCACTTTGCCGCGACAATTTGCGCGACGCCGATGTTGCTGCAGTTCCGGCGAGCCTTGTTGCTGAGCTGGCGGACGAATTTGGGAGGGAACCTCAGGATGAGAGACGACGACATCCCGTAGCCGCCACCGCCCGTGAGGAAAGATCCATGAACACCGACGGAGTTGACTCGTGAGGAGGAGGAGAATCGGCCGGGTCTCGTCTGGTGGTGGTTTCCGGAAGGATCGGAGCGGCAGTTGAAGGAAGACGCAAAGCCGCCTGCGGCGGATGCGGAAAGCTTAGGGCAGAGGGTGGAAGACGCAGCCATTTCAGCGACGGAGGAGAGACGGTGGCCGGAGGAAATGGGAGGAAAACAACAACAATCGGACGCGAAAAAAGAGAGGCGCAGAAAGAAAAGGGTTTGGTAGGAGGAGAGAGAGAGTTAACAAGCGGCTCTACGAGAATTTGAAGAAGCAGTCGAAATTACATTAAAATTGAAAATAAAAGGGCTTTTTGGATGGGAATTTGTCGCTTTCTGTTATAATTGGTGATTATCGTCTAATTTGGCCTATTGAAAATTTAGAAAATGGATAATTATCATCAACATTTTGGGGTTAGGTTGTTTAAATTTTTAAGAAAGAGAACATATAAAAGGTTAGTTTGGTCCTGCTGTAGCTTTTCTCTATGTTTGGCCCGACTTTTAGAAGTGCTTTTCGGGTTCAAAAGCTGAAGTAGGGCCAAACACCTGTAAAAGCTCGGCTTTTGAAAAGCCGAAAAGCACTTTTGTATAACATAAAAGCAGAAGCTCCGATTTGGAGCTTCTGCGAAAAGCTGTTTTGAAAATACAAGATTATCCTTACCATATTTTAATTTTATTTCATAAAATATAATTTTTCTTCATTTATATCATTTTAAAAATAAAATATAAAATCATATTATTTAATATAAAAGAAATCTAACAAGATCCATTTTGACTACTTTTTATTGTTTAGAAGTTTTATTTTATTTTATATTATAAGTCCTTTATAGTCATTTTATACAATCTCTCACATTAAAAAGCACTTCGAATAGTTTTACAGCCAAACACTCAACTGTTTTTTTTTTTTAAGTACTTATCTAAAAGCTTTAGCCAGAAGCTGCTTCTGCAAAAGCTACAGCAGGGCCAAACTAAGCTTTTGTAGAAGTAGCTTCTGCTTGGAGCTTTTAAATAAGTACTTAAACAAAAAAAACAATTGAGTGTTTGGCTGTAAAACTATTAGAAGTGCTTTTTAATAGGAGAGATTGTGTAAAATGACTATAAAGATCTTATAATATAAAATATGAATAAAAATTCTAAACAATAAAAAGTAGTCAAAATGGATCTTGTTAGATTTCTTTTATATTAAATAATATGATTTTATAATTTATTTTATTTTTAAAATTATATAAATGAAGGAAAATTATATTTTCTGAAATAAAATTAAAATATGGTAAGGATAATCTTGTATTTTCAAAACAGCTTTTCGCAGAAGCTCCAAATCGAAGCTTCTGCTTTTATGTTATACAAAAGCGCTTTTCGACTTTTCAAAAGTCAAGCTTTTACATGTGTTTGGCCTTGCTTCAGCTTTTAAAGTCGAAAAGCACTTCTAAAATTCGGGCCAAACATAGGGAAAGTATCCACCGCAATACATTTTTTAATATAATCTAAATACAACTGTCAGGTTACAACAAGGTTCTAAAAGGCGCTAGGCGTAAGGCAGGCGCTCGGCTCCTGACTTGCGCCTTGCCCTATTAGGCGTAACCTAGGCGCGCCTAGGCGTTTATAACATAAATTGAAAAATTTTCAAATATTTCCTGTTTTCTGGAATAATTCATATAATCCAAGTGCATATAAAATTAGCAATGCCTAGTTCTTAATAGTAAACACTTAACATAACAAATAACAAGCAAATAGTGACCACTTCAAGGGGTCGAACTGCCACTTTAGGCGGACTTGAGATTCCACGTAGCAGCAATTCGCCGGAGAAACCTGGTCCAACGATAGGGCTACTAAATACAATGGATCGTAATCGACAAATGGATATTAATTATACTCCAGCTAAAAACAATCCTATCAATCTACACTCCTTTGTTGTTGTCTCTTGCCCGGGCAGTGGTAGGTCTCTATTCCAGTGGAACGCATATGCTAATAGGTGCTTATAGAGGCAAGAAGCTTGTGCTACATACCGAGGAGAAGGAAGGAGCGGCAATTGACGAGTTTCGACTTTATTTCCCACTATAGCAGCGGAGCGGTGTGAAGGCGAGAAGAGTGATCGATGAATTTCTCCTGCGACGGCAGAGAGCAGCAAATGGAGCGAGAGCTAGGGCGGCAGGCGGTACTTCCAGTGTTTCTGATTTTCTAGGGCAAGAGGCAAGTTTCTGATTTTCTAGGACAAAACGAAGAGTATTGGGTTTAACCGCCTAAGCTCGTCCAGGAACGCCCAGGCACGCCTTCTCTCCACTAGGAGCAAACTAAGCGCTATTCCTACCTACTAAGCGCTACCAACGCCTTTTTCAACGCCTATGGCCAAGTCAAGGCGATCCTCCACCGCCTAGCGCCTAATTGAGCCTAGGCGTGCGCCTAGGCGCGCCTTCTTGAACCCTGGGTTACAACATAACTTAATTGAAAAGTTAAATAATCAACTATAAAATTCGCCTTTATATAAACATACTCTATTTTAAGTTACTAATCTTAAATCACGAGCCATCGAATCTTAAATTAGAAGTCATCGAATTTCTGCGAACGATTGAAAATAGAGAATGATGGTTAATATACATGTAAGGGAATAGGTTGTTGAGATATAATTATTGGATTTATTATTCCTACCAACTATTTTGAAATTATGCTAAATGGCTATCAATGAAATTATTTAGGGGAATAGATATATGGGGCTAATATCAGGTGACTAGGGGGTAATGTAGTAATTGCAAGGTTAATTTTTTTAATTATTAATAATTAAAAAATTATTTATTTATGCATCCCTCCGCATCTACGAGTGATGCGGCCAAAGACCCGCCGGCGCTCGGATTTTTCCGACGACGCCTCTGCAACTTCGCCGGCGCGCGGATTTCTCCGACCAAAGACCTGCCGACCAGGTGCGCCTTCCTCCTGGCGGTCCTTTTTTTTGTAGGGAATTGGGAATTTTCCCAACAAAGCTCTTGTACGAGGACAAGAGAGGGCCTTCCTCCTGGCGGTGCTTTGTTTGTAGGGAATTGGGTATTTTCCCTCCAAAGCTATTGTGTGAGAGAGAGAGAGAGAGAGAGAGAGAGAGTATTTTCCCTCCAAAGCTATTGTGTGAGAGAGAGAGAGAGAGAGAGAGAGAGAGAGAGAGAGAGAGAGAGAGAGAGAGAGAGAGAGAGAGAGAGAGAGAGAGAGAGAGAGAGAGTTTCGGTGCCGACGGTAGAGATTTTCCGACGATGGAGGTTTTTGGCGACAACGCCAGTTTTGTGACGTTTGTGAGACTTTTTTGTAATGATTCTAGTTTGTAATGTTTATATGACTATTTTGCAATGCTGTCAAAGCCGAGCCGGAGTATGACCCGGTAACGTGAACGGTTCGGTCATTAATGGTCCAGCCGACATTAGACCGTTTAAAAACCGTTTGAAAACCGGTACCTAGTAACCATTATTGCACTTAGTAACCATTGCACTTAGTAACCATTATTTAAAAATGCAAATGAATGCCCACAACTTTGATCTCAGACTGCACTCTGCAGCCTCCATGGCTTAGGTTGTATGCAACTTAAATTTTAAACCAAGTAATAAATCAACAAAGACGGTGCAGAGAATTTTAATTTCCGGATCAAACCCATCAAAATATAGGTTTTTATTTTATGGAAGTAAGTGAACTAACCATCCAAAAAAACATAAACAATCGTAGATATAAACCCAAGGAATAATAGGCGGACAGAAGAAAAAAAAAATTAATAATAATGATAATATAGTTACCGTCGTTTGATACCCAGATTCCGCGGGGACGAGATCTGCAGCGGCGGGACAGCAGAGGCGGTGGTCGTAGTTGCTCTAGTATTTTGATTTTCAGAGGGAAGGGAGACCTCACCGGGGGCACTCGCCGGCAGAGGCTCGCCCAAATCGGAGGTAACGGCGTTGGGGAAGATGGCGATGGCAACGGCGACGGGTCACAGGCGACGGGGAAGACGACGATGGAGACGGGGAACGGCGACGAGGAGGAACGGCGCTGGGGAAGATGGCGATGGCGACGGCGACGGGTCACATGTGACGGTGACGGGGAAGACGACAATGGAGACGGGGAACGGCGACGAGGAGGAACGGCGGCGATGGAGACTGTGAACGGCGACGAGGAGGAAGGATTTGGAGTCGGAAGCGGCGCTTCCTTGTCTCCACGAAGAAGAAGATTGAAAATTAGGGTTCTGCAGAGTGCAGACAGCCCGACCCCGACCCACCTTCCCCTTTAATTTTCGGTCTTTTTGTTTTTAATTTTTTTTTAATTACCAACGGGCCGAATGTAAAAAACCGGACGATCGGCTCGAGCGGCTCGAGCGGTTAACCGCTTCGGCCGTTCGCCGGCCGCCCCAGAGAACCAGTACGGCTAAATAGCTTATCCGAGCCGCTTTTGTGCCCGGTTGGCGGTTTTGGGGGCTCGGCCGGCTCGGCTCGGCTTTGACAGCACTGCTATTTTGTATATATTGTAATTTGTAATGTTTGTATGTCTAGTTTGTATACTTTATGTTATGATTTGTACACTTTCTATTCATTGATTTGCAATACAAGTTTACTGATTTGTATCATAAGTAGTGACATTTTGTACTGTTAGTATGTTTTGTAATGTTTTTCGAATTGTTTTGTAATGTTTGTAAACTTTGTTATTTTGTAATGTTTGTCGAGTTCCTTTGCAATGTTTGTAAGCTTTGTTATTTTGTAATGTTTGTCGAGTTCTAACAACGACGACAAGAGAAGACGAGAGCGACGACGACCATGGAGGAGAGAGAGGCAGCGCGCGGTTGAGGAGGAGAGAGACACCGACATCGCCAAATTGTTGGCGGCGACGATTTCATAATTATTGTCGGCCTAGTTTGTAATCGATTATGTTTATATCTTTTATCATTCTAGTTTGTAATGTTTATATGACTATTTTGTATATATTGTAATTTGTAATGTTTGTTTGTCTAGTTTGTATACTTTATGTTATGATTTGTACACTTTCTATTCATTGATTTGTAATACAAGTTTACTGATTTGTATCATAAGTAGTGTTATTTTGTACTGTTAGTATATTTTGTAATGTTTGTAGAGTTGTTTTGTAATGTTTGTAAGCTTTGTTATTTTGTAATGTTTGTCGAGTTCTTTTGTAATGTTTGTAAACTTTGTTATTTTTGCTCACCATGTTTGTCATTTTTACAAAACATACAAACCATACAAATCACACTGACATTATGTACAAAATTACTAACAATACAAACCGACAACACTTGCATTACAAACCACTGTTCTTCCCTCTCTCTCCATCGTTGTAGCCGCCGTCGACTCTCTCTCCACCGCTGCCGCCGCTGACTCACTCTACTGCTGTCGCAACCTCTCTCTCACTCTCTCCATCGTCGCGCTGCCTATCTCTCTCCTCCATTGTCGCCCTCTCTCCGCCATTGCCTCTCTCTCCTCTGTTTTCCGATGATGAAGACCATATCTGTTTTTCTCTCTCTTCAACGCTATCGCCTCCGTCGCGATCTCCTTTCCCTCTTTCCATCTTCGTCGTCGTCGTCGTGATCGAGGTCTCCTTTCTCTCTCTCCATCGTCGCAGCCGGCCGCCTCTTTTCCATCGTCGCCGTCGTCTTTCTATCTCTCATGTGGTTGGCAGAGCAAAAGAAAAAAAAAACTTTATTGAATTTTTTCTAATTCCAGGATTGTCCTTCTTATTAATAAATTAGTCCTTCCATTATCTATACCATTAGATTGATATAAGGGTTTAGGGGGCTTAGCCAATTGACTAAACACCCCCTTAGTCACCAGATCTACACCCTAGATATATGTTGTCAATTTGTGCTGAAAGAAGTGATTTATTAGATTCCCGTCCAAGTGGTCAACTTGTTCTTCAGCTGCCCACAAAGTGTTTTGCATACTTAATCGATCATGCACACTAGACTCCATGAGTCCACATCCACTCAAGTGTGAATGACTCAAACTTCCACTTCAATTTCTTGCGTAAAAACTAATCCAGATGATTATGATGTGCAAAATGGCTCTTCGGCATTTTGATAATCATCACTTATTAGAGAGAGTCCATTTCCATTACTCTATCTATTACCAATTCGAATTTTCAGTCCTTGGTTCGGCTTTATCTAATTGGTTTCTTGTCAATTTGTCGTTAATTTGATCATTTTCATGCAGTCTTTGAGAGTAATGTTAGAAGGGTGGTTTAATGGAAATACCTTAGTCATGCACCGCGAGCTAGCTCATAATGGACCAAGACAACAGTTTATAATGCAAAAATGATAGAAACCCGTTCGCCGGGATCTATCTAACGAGGAAAAAGGGAATTGAAAATGGGAGTGGGAGCCTTGGTTGGCTCCTGGTGGCGGTCGTGTGTTAAGGAAAGGAAGGGGAAGAGTGGGGATTTGGGAGGAAGAAGAAGAGGGAGGAAGGGGTCGGCAGCAGTGGCTGCCCGAAGGGAGAAGAGGAGATGAAGGGGTTCGGCAGAGGTGAGGAAGAGTGAGAGGGAAAAGGGATATTAGGTTTAGGTTTAGGTTTTAATCTTTTGCTAATCTCATTCAACGTAGAAAAATAGTTTAAATAACAATTCCTAATTACCGATAACTATCCCAACTTATTAAACCCCCAATCTAACCCCCCAAATACCCATAAATCCATAAACATTCATAAACTAATAAATAAGTCCAAATGCTAAATACATAGAAATGCAGGTTTCTATCAACCCCGCCTCCTTCAAATCAACCTTGTCCTCAAGGTTGTTAGTCCTCCACCTGCTCTTCGCCCCTGCCTTCCGCTGCATCTTCCTCAGCCTCATCCTCCCATCTTCCCACCAGCATCATTAAATCCGGCTTCGCGCACTTGTGCCCGATGGTGAACCGCTCATCGCAGTTGAAGCACTTGCCTTCCCTTCTCTTCTGCTCAATCTCGACGGAGCTCAGCCTGACGAAGCCCTTGGGCGGGGCCCTCGGCCCAGGACGGGCTGCGATCACCGTGACGCCCGGAGTGGTATTAACCCCGCTGCCAGCATTAACAGCTGCACCGCCACTCCCGCTATTCCCTGCACCCGCGTGGCCTCCTCCTCCGGACTTGGGATAGCGCCCTATGACATTCCTCCAACTTGCCAGCTCCTCTTCCTTATGTCCTGCAAGATGAAAAACAGCCCTCAAGGTATCGGGTTCAAAAATCTTGACTGTCGCAGCAATCTCCGGTTTTAGACCCGCCATGCACATTTCCACCAAGGTCTCTTCAGGAACCCCCTTACACTGGTTTCCCAGTTTAAGGAACTCTACCCGGTACTCAGTCACTGACCCGGTCTGCCTGAGTTTGGCCAGCTGCTCCGGAGCCCAGCCCTCTGATTTGCCGAATTGATAACGAAGCTCTCCTGGAATATCGGCCACGTAATCAGTGTCTGCGCTGCAGCATAGGATCTCTCCAACCACTCCCACCAGTGCAGGGCGTCACCCTCCAAATAAAAGGACGCCGGTTGCGCCTTCCTTTCCTCCCAGGTCGGGTGATTCTTGAACCACCTGTCAGCTGCATATAACCATAAACCGGCATCCTCCTGACCATTGAATTTTGGAAACTCAATGGTCGGGGGCTTGGCCCTAAACACCAACCCATACTCATCATCATAGCGATCATATCCACCATACCTGCCAGCACTAGGGTAGCCTCTGTAATGCCCGGGGGGTCCGCGTGCGTCGTCCCCTGCACCCCAGCCCTGTCCGTTCTCGCCTAGGTTGTCTCCGTACCCACCCAGCTGACCCCCTGAGTCTCCTGTTGCTGCTAACGGCGGTCCGTAGGCACTTGAACCCTCCAGCTGGGCCCGCCATTCAGCTACCGGCCGGCCATCCAGAGTCAACCCGAACCGGTGGGGTTCGCTTGCAAATCGGCCCACCTCGGTTCGGCCATTGGTGGTCCACCCGACCCTGGTTCGGCCACTGTCGGTCCACCCTACTCCGGTTCGACCATCAGCGGTCCACCTGTCTCCGATTCAATCGGCTTCGGTCCACCCAGTCCCGTCCAACTGGCTTTGGTCAACCCAGCCCCGATCCGACCGCCTTCGACCCAGCCCGGTCCGGTCCGACCATTTGGGCCCGGTCGGTTCACCATGGCCCGGTCTGCCCCGCCTGCCCGATCGAACCCGCCTCCGGTCCGCTGCACTCGGCCCATTGGTTTGAAACAGGGGTTCTGGACCACATTGTCGTAGCCCGGCATCTTCGCCTTCCCACGTATTGCAGCGATCTCCTCAGTCGTCGGAGTCGACAGCAGCCAGGCCCATTACGAGGCCCCTCGGTGTCGAGGCCCAATCGCTCGACCGCCGCCTGCCCTACGACAGCCGCAACCGCTCCTCCCCCGTCTCCGTCGCCGCCCCGCTAGCCGCCGGGACAACCGCCGTGCTTCCTCCACCCGCGCCCGCCCGAGGGCCCGCCGCCGCTGCTAGGCTCGTCCGTATCACCTCCACCTCGCTCGGCTCTCCACCGACGAGCCCCAACGCCGCCGCCAGCCGCCTTTGCTCTTCCTGCATGCTGGTGAGGAGTTGCATGATCACGTCAAGTTCACGCCTGGCCTCTTCCACCTCAGCCCGCACCTCCTCCATGTTGGAGTCGGTCCTCAACTGCATTGAAATGATGGTGCTCATCGAGGCTTGGAGATCCTCACTCTCCGTCACGTCCACCATGACTCCTTCCCGCCGATTGTCTGCCAGAGGCGAGGGAGCCCTGGTCGTGGCCGCAACCGCCTTGGATCCAGCGTCGGACTTCTCTGCGGGGGATTTGGTGATCGCCATAGTTCCGCTGTCCGTCCCGGTGTAGAGTTGCGATAAACTCAATAGTCAGAACCTGAGCTCTGATACCAGATGATAGAAACCCGTTCGCCGGGATCTATCTAATGAGGAAAAAGGGAATTGAAAATGGGAGTGGGAGCCTTGGTTGGCTCCTGGTGGCGGTCGTGTGTTAAGGAAAGGAAGGGGAAGAGTGGGGATTTGGGAGGAAGGGGTCGGCAGCAGTGGCTGCCCGAAGGGGGAAGAGGAGATGAAGGGATTCGGCAGAGGTGAGGAAGAGTGAGAGGGAAAAGGGACATTAGGTTTAGGTTTAGGTTTTAATCTTTTACTAATCTCATTCAACGTAGAAAATTAGTTTAAATAACAATTCCTAATTACCGATAACTACCCCAACTTATTAAACTCCCAATTTAATCCCCAAATACCCATATTTCATAAACATTCATAAACTAACAAATAAGTTCAAATGCTAAATAAATAGAAATGAAGGTTTCTATCAAAAAACCACCCCAACTCTTAGGTCAAACAAAACAGCAGCCTAGTTCTTGAGGTGGGGTATCGTTATGGACAATCATGGGTCATGGCTAAGAACTAGTTTGCTACACCACCTAATGAAAACTAGCAACACCTACTCCACATTAAAGAACTAAACAATAAACATGCAATGACAAGTGATGTGTGTGGGCTTTGAGATGTAACTGGGCTTTTTGCCTACAAATACCAGCTCAAATTGTTTGGGCCAACTCTTAAGCAAAGCGCATAACTATATGCAAAGAGGTAGAGAAGCTTGGAAGTGGGCGGGAGCATGCCTTCAGAGTTTAGAGCAAGTATTATTATACAGAAGCTGAAAGTGGCTAAAGGGTTTGTGTGTGGGCTTTGAGATGTAACTGGGCTTTTTGCCTACAAATACCAGCTCAAATTGTTTGGGCCAACCCTTAAGCTAAGCACATAACTATATGCAAAGAGGTGGAGAAGCTTGGAAGTGGGCGGGAGCATGCCTTCAGATTTTAGAGCAAGTATTATTATACAGAGCATAGTTAGTAAATACTCTGTTTAATACTCGTATATATACCCGTACGTATTTTATCTGTTTAAAACTTCCGTATCCGTATTATTGTCAAAGCTAGTTTTCATAAAGAGCATAGTTAGTAAATACTCTGTTTAATACTCGTATATATACCCGTACGTATTTTATCTGTTTAAAACTTCCGTATCCGTATTATTGTCAAACCGTTTCATTTTCCCGTTCATTTGATGGCTAAATTACAAGACAAATTACATGGTTTCATTTTGGTTGAGGCTAAAAATGGATCAAGAAAGCCAATAAGATTATAAGAGAGTTGGCCTAAGCAAAAAACTAAAATTGGAAATTTCGTTCCTTAAATCCCTCTTTCGATTACTTTACAAAATGAATCACGAATTGTGCTTGTGCTTGGTCTCTGAGATTCAAATTATGGTTTGTTGATTGGAATTTGATTTTGGATGTGTGTTGTGTGCTTCGCGGGTATGGTTGGTCATTGGTGTCAATACCTGAATCCTACGAAACAAAGACACTGCGTTTAATCAGTAGGACACTTTTCGTAATTGTTTCAACTTTTGGGGCCTTTTTGTGATTTCCCGAGACTCGAACCATCACGGCTCCTCGCTAGTCGGGGCTAGCTAGAATGGCGGCTCCTCTCTGGTCCAGCCAAAACGAAGGTCGATTTCGCCGTCTCTATCACTGCTCCTCGCTGGTCGGGCCAAAACGACGTCCAGAAGAAGATCAATTTCGTCGTTTCCATCGCGGATCCTCGCTAGCCGGGGAAATATCGAACGACGGCCAAAGAAAATCAATTTCTCCGTCTCAATCGGCTAGGCAGAGTGAATTCGCCAGAGGACCGGCTTCTTCTTCCCCCTCGTTCCCACACATCGCCAGAAGTAGAGTACATATAAAACAGGGGAAACAGAAAAGCTAACGACATTGCCACAATTTGAATTCCATCACATGTCCGACTTCTTCTTCCTCTTCATTACCACACCGCCAAAAACCAGAAGCTAACGATACTGCCAAAAATTTGAATTCGCACCAAATTCCTCATTCCTTTCTCACTCTACCAGCAACACGTCGATGTCTTTCTTCAAGAAGTCCCCCCCCCCCACCTCCGACCACCACCGCCGAGCCGGTGGGGTTTTCACAAGCCACCGGTGGGTGCTCTCGGACGTCCTGTCAGCCGAACTCCACCACCACAATTTGAGAAGCCGGTTCTCCTGCGAACCTTTCAACCATTCCTACTCCCACCACCTTCTCTGCTCAAAAGACGTTAATGGGTGGTACAATGAGAGAAAGAAAAATCCTCCTCTCACCCACTTTCCATACATTGCTCCTCCCAGCCTTCAGAGTCAAGTCCAAGCCGGGGAGTTCTGACATGGCTACAGAGCGCCTTCTCAACACGGCTAACGGAGTCGCTCCCCGGCGAGAAATCAAGCAAAGGTTGAACTTCAACCCACTGGAGCCGGCGAATTCGACTCTCAGCGGCAACGGGGTTTCAAATTGCTATCCGCCGAAAATTTCCCATCCAAGAAACAGAACCCCAAATCCGTCCACAGGTCTCGGCGGCGACGGGGCTTCAAGTCGGCAAGGGGTAAACCCGCCTCCACCCAAAACGTCTCCTCCAAGCAACAGAACCCCAAATCCGTCCACAACTCTCGGCGGCGACGGGGCTTCAAGTCGCCAAGGAGTAAACCCGCCTCCACCGAAAACATCCCCGCCAAGCAACATGGCTCGGAAACTGAAGGCTCAAGAAGAGATGGCTACAGAGCGCCTTCTCAACTCGGTTAACGGAGTCGCTCCCCGGCGAGAAATCAAGCAAAGGTTGAACTTCAATCCACTGGAGCCGGCGAATTCGACTCTCGGCGGAGACGAGGTTTCAAATTGCTATCCGCCGAAAATTTCCCATCCAAGCAACGAAACCCCAAATCCGTCCACAGCTCTCGGCGGCGACGGGGCTTCAAGTCGCCAAGGGTTAAACCCGCCTCCATCGAAAACGTCTCCTCCAAGCAACAGAATCCCAATCCGTCCACAACTCTCGGCGGCGACGGGGCTTCAAGTCTCCAAGGGGTTAACCCGCCTCCACTGAAAACGTCCCCTCCAAGCAACGTGGCTCGAAAACTGAAGGCTCAAGAAGAGATGGCTAAAGGGATAGCTGAACGGGTTTGCTTTCACCTGGACAAGCACTTCAACCAGGAGAAGCGTAAGCGTCAGATTTTGGAAGCTTTGAATCTGGTCATGGGCTTGATTGGAGCGGCGGGTAGCATTCGTCAATTCAAGAAGGAAATGGAGGAGAAAATCGCAGCAGAGAAAGTCGCTGCGAAGCAAATCCCAGCGGAACAAATCCCAGAGGAGAGCACACCGGAAAAGCAGCCTAGCGATGGAGTAGAAATCACCGCGATTGTGGGGATGACGGCGGTGGCGATAGTGGCGACGACTGCTATCATCTTCGGTCGAAACAATTAGGGTTCGGAAGTATTTTTGATTTCATTGTGAAGATGATCGACGATCAATTCTTTTGTTGAAACCCTCTTTTGATGTAACAGAAGATCGACTCCTTGTCGATCAATTGTTTTGACGAAGCCCTCAGTGTGACGAAACACTCAGGGTGCTTTTTGATGTAACAGGAGTACTTTGCTGTCAATTGATTCAGTCTCTTTTCTTTCCTTAAATCCCTCTTTCGATTACTTTACAGAGTGAATCACGAATTGTGTTTGTGCTTGGTCTCTGAGATTCAAATTATGGTTTGTTGATTGGAATTTGATTTTGGATGTGTGTTATGTGCTTCGCGGGTATGGTTTGTCATCGGTGTCAATACCTGAATCCTACGAAACAAAGACACTGCGTTTAATCAGTAGGACACTTTTCGTAATTGTTTCAACTTTTGGGGCCTTTTTGTGATTTCCCGAGACTCGAACCATCGTGACTCCTCGCTAGCCGGGGCTAGCTCGAACGGCGGCTCCTCTCTGGTCCAGCCAAAAAGAAGGTCGATTTCGCCGTCTCCATCACTGCTCCTCGCTGGTCGGGCCAAAACGACGGCTAGAAGAAGATCAATTTTGCCGTTTCCATCGCGGATCCTCGCTAGCCAGGGAAATATCGAACGGCGGCCAAAGAAAATCAACTTCTCCGTCTCAATCGGCTAGGCAGAGTGAATTCGCCAGAGGACCGACTTCTTCTTCCCCCTCGTTCCCACACATCGCCAGAAGCAGAGTACATAAAAAACAACGGAAACAGAAAAGCTAACGACATTGCAACAATTCGAATTCCATCACACGTCCGACTTCTTCTTCCTCTTCATTACCACACCGCCAAAAACCAGAAGCTAACGATACTGCCAAAATTTTGAATTCGCACCAAATTCCTCGTTCCTTTCTCACTCTACCGGCAACACGTCGATGTCTTTCTCCATCAATAGTTATTTTAATGAATGATGCATTAGGGTTGCCTTTCGTTAATACCTTATTCGGACTCAACGGAACATGATTTCCAATCAGTATAAAATTATATTATCTTTATATTCGATTATGAGAAATTTAACTCTTCAATTGGCTCAAAACGGTAATCATAAGTTATTCTTATGACTTCTACTTTTATTATTATTTCATTTTATACATTTATTAGCATAAATGCATAATGACCCTCTTCATTGCAAAGCCAGCATATGCAATTCTGCTTTCCCTTAGAGCAATATTACTTATATTTAGCTTTTTTTAATTTGTTTCCTATTTCTAAAATATCTTTGAGGTCTTCTAAACTTGTTTTCTTAATATTTCTCATGTGAAATTCTTCACCATTTTTGTTTATTTTAAATATTCTTTTATCATAGTGTCCCTATTTTCCTATTTGGTCTATTGTTTGAGAACAACATTATTCTATTCTACCTTCCTTCTTAAGGTTTTCATAGTTACAAGCTTGTTGATACCATTCTTGTCGTTGCAGGATTAACATTATGTTTCGTAATCTATTAGATACTTCTTTAGATAGTGTTTCTTCAAAGGTTTTTCCTATTGGAAATGCCACGTTAGGTGGAAGTTTTGCATAAATAATTTGTTTTGTTCTTTTCTCATTTGAGGTATTACTTGATAATGATTGTCTAAATTGACAAATAAATGGTTCTAAATAACACATAATACATATTCGTATGCCGGGTTACATGTGCACTAAGGTAATATTAGTTTTAATTTCTTGTGAGAATCTTCTTAGAAACTCAAATATTAATTCTTGAAGTACTTTTTGTGGGGTTTAATAGCGTTTTCTCCGGATAGTAAACTTTTGATTGGGATATCTATGGTACTTAGACAATGGTATACTACTCATGCTATTTTATGAATAGAAAAATTAAATATTTCTATTGGTTGAAGTCTTCTAAATTCTTTTATTTTTCCAATCTTCTTGATCCTTTAATGGGTTGGTACTACAATCAAAATCTAATATATTTGGTTATTAAAACTAGTGTTTAAATATCCTGAAATGTTATGAGTGAGATATTTTATTCTATCCTCCCAAATCATGAGGAGTGTATGAAATTTTGTATAAAAATCCTCCATAAGAGAATTGCTCATCAGAAAAGTAATCGTAATTATGTTTTCTAGATGTTTCAGCTTCTTCAGTTTTTACATACTTTGTATAAAGATTATTTTTATCGCAACTTTAATCCAAAACTTTTTTTCATTTTCAATGTTTTCGTCTGGTTCTGAGTCTATGATTATAGCTGCTAATAAACTATTTATTTATTAATTTGTTCGTCAATAGTTGTCATTGAAGATTCTAAGGTTCTATAATTGTAAGTGAATATGGTAAACTTAGTTTGTAGTTTTTAGATATTCTTCCATATCTTCATTCATAAGACATTTTTATATCTAATTTAGTCTTTATTTCTTGAAATTTAAGTATTATTATTTAGGATTTACTTGTGGTAATTTCGTTGTGTGCATACAGCTTTCACTAGATTCACCTATCATTTTCTTATATATGTTATAATGTTATTAACTACATCTTTAGCTAATTCGTAACTCTTTTTGTTTTCCCATACATTTACATTCTAAAAATTGTTCTTAGATATTTATTATTGTCTTCTAATATTTTTTTTAATGTTTTCTTGATGCTCACTTATCAATTTTCCTTTTAGTGAGAGGCTTTAAAGAATCCTATTGTCTATCATATTTCTTTATTTGTTTAATACTTTAATTAAATTTTTACTTTATGATTTTTTACAATTTTGTCCTTAATGAGATGTATTGTTTGGATACCAATATTTATGGTGTCGTCTTACTATCCAATGCAATGGAGAAAGAATTTGGAATGCGAAATGAAATAAATTGTCATTACGTGCCAAAATCTTTACAAGGTCGAATAACCATATAACCCTCTTGGGGCTTCCATCCAAAGAAACCCACGGGTTTCCATAAAAACGAATTTAACAAAAAGTACTCGTACGATCCTTAGTTACAATGAAATCGAAACAAAGCAAGATAAGAACCATGTTTCTAGCTACCATAATTGCTTTTATAAGTTTTGTTGAGAATGATAACAACAACTAGTATAGTCATTGCTGCCGCAACAGAATCCAAAAGTCGCCAAGAGTTAAACCCGCCTCCACCGAAAACATCTCCTCCAAGCAACAGAATCCCAAATCCGTCCACAACTCTCGGCGGCGACGGGGCTTCAAGTCTCCAAGGGGTTAACCCGCCTCCACTGAAAACGTCCCCTCCAAGCAACGTGGCTCGAAAACTGAAGGCTCAAGAAGAGATGGCTAAAGGGATAGCTGAACGGGTTTGCTTTCACCTGGACAAGCACTTCGACCAGGAGAAGCGTAAGCGTCAGATTTTGGAAGCTTTGAATCTGGTCATGGGCTTGATTGGAGCGGCGGGTAGCATTCGTCAATTCAAGAAGGAAATGGAGGAGAAAATCGCAGCAGAGAAAGTCGCTGCGAAGCAAATCCCAGCGGAACAAATCCCAGAGGAGAGCACACCGGAAAAGCAGCCTAGCGATGGAGTAGAAATCACCGCGATTGTGGGGATGACGGCGGTGGCAATAGTGGCGACGACTGCTATCATCTTCGGTCAAAACAATTACGGTTCGGAAGTATTTTTGATTTCATTGTGCAGATGATCGGCGATCAATTCTTTTGTTGAAACCCTCTTTTGATGTAAAAGAAGATCGACTCCTTGTCGATCAATTGTTTTGACGAAACCCTCAGGGTGACGAAACACTCAGGGTGCTTTTTGAAGTAACAGGAGTACTTTGCTATCAATTGATTCAGTCTCTTTTCTTTCCTTAAATCCCTCTTTCGATTACTTTACAGAGTGAATCACGAATTGTGCTTGTGCTTGGTATCTGAGATTCAAATTATGGTTTGTTGATTGGAATTTGATTTTGGATGTGTGTTGTGTGCTTCGCGGGTATGGTTGGTCATTGGTGTTAATACCTGAATCCTACGAAACATAGACATTGCGTTTAATCAGTAGGACACTTTTCGTAATTGTTTAAACTTTTGGGGCCTTTTTGTGATTTCTCGTGACTCGAACCATCGCAACTACTCGCTAGCCGGGGCTAGCTCGAACGTCGGCTCCTCTCGGCTTCTTCAGGTTTTACATACTTTGTATAAAGATTATTTTCATCGCTACTTTAATCCAAAACTTTTTTTTCATTTTCAATGTTTTCGTCTGGTTCTAAGTCTATGATTATAGCTGCTAATAAACTATTTATTTATTAATTTGTTCGTCAATAGTTGTCATTTAAGATTCTAAGGTTCTATAATTGTAAGTGAATATGGTAAACTTAGTTTGTAGTTTTTAGATATTCTTCCATATCTTCAATCATAAGACATTTTTATATCTAATTTAGTCTTTATTTCTTTAAATTTAAGTATTATTATTTTAGGATTTACTTGTGGTAATTTCGTTGTGTGCATACAGCTTTCACTAGATTCACCTATCATTTTCTTATACATGTTATAATGTTATTAACTACATCTTTAGCTAATTCCATATTAGGGTAACTCTTTTTGTTTTCCCATACATTTACATTCTAAAAATTGTTCTTAGATATTTATTATTGTCTTCTAATATATTTTTTTTAATGTTTTCTTGATGCTCACTTATCAATTTTCCTTTTAGTGAGAGGCTTTAAAGAATCCTATTGTCTATCATATTTCTTTATTTGTTTAATTAAATTTTTATTTTATGATTTTTACAATTTTGTCCTTAATGAGATGTATTGTTTGGTACCAATATTTATGGTGTCGTCCTACTATCCAATGCAATGGAGAAAGAATTTGGAATGCGAAATGAAATAAATTGTCATTACGTGCCAAAATCTTTACAAGGTCGAATAACCATATAACCCTCTTGGGGCTTCCATCCAAAGAAACCCACGGGTTTCCATAAAAACGAATTTAACAAAAAGTACTCGTACGATCCTTAGTTACAATGAAATCGAAACAAAGCAAGATAAGAACCATGTTTCTAGCCACCATAATTGCTTTTATAAGTTTTGTTGAGAATGATAACAACAACTAGTATAGCCATTGCTGCCGCAGCCACAATTGCATCGATTAGTACTCATTGTTCCGTGCCATGAATGGTGGTGGGTTTTGGCAGATAGAACGACCGTTGGGGGTGAGAGAACTCACCAGTGGGTTGAGAACAACCTGCCGACTCGGTAGTGGTGGTGGGAGGAGGAGGAAGGACAAATAATTTCTCGCTTTCGTCAAAGACATCGGTCCAGGAGTGTTGCTGGTAGAGAAAGAAGGAAACAATAAATGGGAGATTGGAATTCAAATTGTGGCAGTGCACGTCATTGGCTTCTGGCTCCCCCAACTATGTTTTTATGGTACTCTGTTTCTAGCGGTGAGGGAACAAGGAAGAAGAAGCCGAACGTCAGGAAAATCCATCTAGGCCTACGAATAGATGAATTAATTCTATTTCTTATATCACATTGGGCTTGGATATTGTTATTGGGCTGATATTATTTTGGGCTCATTATTTCTTGAAGTTTAATTATTATTTCATTAAGATCTACTTCTGGTAATTTCGTTGTGTGCTTATAGTTTTCACTAGATTCACCTATAATTTTCTTTTGATATATATATATATGGCGAGTTCTACGGTATCCAAGGTGAAATTCAGGGTACCGCATGCCTTGAGTATGAAAACGCTATCCAGACCTTGAATTGATTGATCTTTTGAACATGATATTATACTCTAACCCTCCAAGATCAAAACCTAGGACTTAGTTCCCTAAATCTTATACTCCAAGATCAATTTAATTAGAAACAATAATCGACGGCTATGATTCGTCCAAATATAGACAAGAAAATGAATGCTCCGTCTTAGGGTTATTAATTACATCTTTAGCTAATTCTAGGTCATGGTATAATTCTTTTTGTTTTTCTCTACATTGACATTCTAAAATTGTTATTAACTATATCTTTAGCTAATTCTTAGTATTGTCTTCTAATATTTTTGTTATGTTTTTTTTATGCTTGCTTATCAATTTTCCTTTTACTGAAAGATTTTTTTGTTGTCATTGTGATAAACAGTTTTGTGGTTAGGTTTAGAAAATTTCTCGTTCGCTTTAAAGAATCCTAATGTCTGTCATATTTTTTTATTTGACTTTTTATTTTATGTCATTTTTCAATTTTGTCCTTAATGAGATGTGTTGTCTTGATAACAATATTTTTGTGGTGTCATACTATGGACAAAAAAAATTGGAATGCGAAACGAAAGAAGTTGTCATTACATGCCAAAATGTTTACAAGGTCGAATAACCATATAACCCTCTTGGGGCTTCCATCGAAAGATACCCTCGGATTTCCATAAAAAAGAATTTTACGAAAAAGCACTTGTGCGATCCTCTGTTACAATGAAATCGAAAGAAAGCAAGAAAAGAGCCATGTTTCTAGCCACCCTAATTGACGTTGGAAGTTTTGCAGAGGATGATGACAACAACCAGTATAGCAGCCGCTGCCACAAATGCATCTATCAGTATTCGATTGTTCTCTGCCACAAATGGTGTCGGATTTTCGCAGATAGAACGGCCGTTGGGGGTGAGAGAACTCACCATTGGGTTGAGAGGACCCCGCCGGCTCGGCAGAGGTTGTTGGAGGAGGAGGAATGATAAAAAAAAATTGTGTTTTCGTCTAAGACATCGGTCGAGAAGTGTTGTTGGGTAAGGAAAGAAGGAAACGAGAAAATTGGAGATTGAAATTCAAATTGTGCGCAGTACACTATAGTATTAGCTTTTGGCTCCCCCTACTACTATGTTTTATGCTTGCTTATCAATTTTCCTTTTACTGAAAGATTTTTTTGTTGTCATTGTGATAAACAGTTTTGTGGTTAGGTTTAGAAAATTTCTCGTTCGCTTTAAAGAATCCTAATGTCTGTCATATTTTTTTATCTGTTTCTAGCGATGAGGGAACAAGAAGGAAGAAGAAACTGAACGTCGGGCAAATCCATCCAGGCTTACGAGTAAATGAATTTAGTTCTATTTGCTTTATCACATAGGGCTTGAATATTGTTATTGGGCTTGTATTTTTTGGGGTTGGCTTCTTGAATGAGTTTTCTCTGTAAAATCAAAATTCTAATTGGATATTTTGCTTGGCCTAACTTTTTTTATTGGGGTTTCGAGGATCCATTTTTAATCTCATCAATCGAAGTTTCTTTTATTTTCATTTCCACTTTTGGAATTTGAAGCTATACAAGGGTGAATAGAAAAGAAAACGCATCATCACCCTCAAACCATACCCCTTTGAACTTGCCGTGACACAGAGAACATCTTATGAGACCCATTTATGTACTTAAAAAGATTAACTTCCACAAAAAACAAAAACAAAAAAAATTTAAACAAAGGGCGCCACAACCTTTTCTTCGTCAACGAAAAATGTTATCAAAATACAACTAATAAATAACCACACTCGTTGATGCTTAACAAATGTGTACGGCAGGAATGCCCCAGAGAGGCAGAGATGTGAAGTAATCCGCTACAAAGTTTCCCTTGTTGAAAACATGCTCAAATCCTGATTGTCAAGAGTAAGCTAACCAACACCTAATCTCTAGTACGCGGCACGCGTAGTGTGGATGGTGGTGAGTGGCTCACATGATAAGTGTATTGTCAATAAGAGAATAATTCTAGAGAAGAACTTTCGATCGTAGCCATCAACTCTTAAAGTGCGTCTCAAACCTTGCACAATCTCAGAGAACTCTGTACGAGTAATCATACCCTCTCTAATGTTAATTGTAAAACCCCCCGATAAAGCAACCATTGTCCACACTCTTGATAAATCATGGGGTGTTCGGTCTTCATTATGTTCCCAGTAGGTAGGGGTGGTTATACGGTTCGGTCCGGTTAAATTGGCTCGAATTGATCCGGTTCCAGTTCAGTCTTTTCGGGAATATAAGGACCAAAGATTGGAGTGGATACAGTCCGGTCTTGATCCGGTCCGGTCCCAATTAGGTCTTGATTTTAGATTGAGATTGTGGAGATTTTAGTGGAGTTTTGGGTGTTGGGCTCTCATATATGGTTTTGGTCCGGTCCCGAACTGTTTTTTACCTCAAATCTAAGCCTGAATATGAGAATGGATTGTTTGCTATCCGATCCCGATCTGGTTTTGAGTAAAACCAAAAAGCCCGGACCAAATAACCAGCCCTACCAGTAAGCAATAGCCCCTGGCTTGACTGGGTTTGATCTCCTCTTATGAACTAGAGCCTCCTTTTCCTCACTCATGTTTCAGTGGTGAACATCATTTTTATTTGTTTCTTGCAATCATCGGAAGAATTTACTTTATGAGCGAACTTCTGCCCGTCTCTTCCCCCAACAATATTATCTCAATCATTATGTTGATTATGACTAATTTGATGGTTTTCTAACTTGATTATAGCCAAAAACTTATCTAAGACCATATAGCAGAGGAATGAAAAATACTGTTTAGGGGAGGTTACTTGATGCGTGGTTATATGAAACCCATATTAATTATCATTTGTTGAATGTACGGAATTTGTGTTGTTGCTAACTTGTGTATGCATACTTTTATTCGGTTATGAATACACTATTTTGTCAAGTTCTAGTTAAGGTTTTATTAATTTTTGCATATGCTTCTTAAGGGTCCTAAGAATGCCCGTTAAACACTTTGGTTCAGCTTTTTGGTGTGCAACACAACTATTCTAAACCCATGTTCCACGTTGAAGGGAGGATAATTGGAGAAAGCTAAATGCGGGAGGAACAAAAGGGAATATATGGGTCGTGGTTTGTCAAAACTTTTGGTTGTATGTAGAACTTTTCTTTTAAGATGAACTTAATGTAGGTTTGTCTATCAAAGTGAAACAAATGGATGCATTGTGAAGACTAGAATGACATGTTACTCTGCAAGATTGTTATTTAAGGATCATGACTAAGATTGTAGAATATTTTGTGTAATTCCTTCAATATTCATGACAATCTTGTTATTTATCATAATTTTCAGATCTAGTGGTAGAATTAACATGTTAGATTATGATAAAATGATGTCATCACAAAATATACAGACTATTCCGGAATATAAGTATGACAATAACGGTTCGCCATTACAAACTTATTTTGACAAAAAAAATTTGACACAAGAACCGCATATTTAGATATTATGACAAACTATTATGTCAAAATCATTTGTCACAACTGTACAATTTGTCACAACAACATATTGAAATTCGCAACTATCGTGACAAAATGTGATTGTATTATTTTCTTTTTGGTGAAAAAAATTTGATTGTATTATGAACAAGGTTGTCAACCCGGTTTAAACCACTGGCCCGATTGGTAAAGTGCGTTAAGGGTTAGTGATCGAATTAGTTTAGCCCGGATACGTGGAAAAAGTTATTATATTATGCATATTTTTTTTAGTTTTCTTAGGTCTCAATAAGCTCTCTACATTCACATAAAATATAACACTACATGAAAATGACAAGTGTCCATCCTCGAATACAACATATAATGTCAACATCAGAACATTTACACTTAAATCTAACATATAGTAAAAACATCTAACATACTTGAATCTAACCTATAACATCAACATTCAAATATTCATACTTAGATTTCATAATATATATATAAAAAAAAATCAATGTGCCATACAATTTTCAATTCTTTAACTTATAATCACCATCTATAATCTCATTTACGGTGAGCCAAAAATGAAATGGAAGACAACCGTTTTAAAGAATAAAAACAAGAAACTGCTTAAAGCAAACACAATTTGCTGTGTAGTGCAGTGGTGAAATTACCATTTGTTACAGTAAGGTCGAGAGTTTGAATCTCCAGAGCCTCTTGACTTGCCAATATTATTTCGCAAACATAATCAGTCGATTGAGTTGGTCGATTTCGATGGGTTTGACTGGGATATTCTGTGTTTGACGACATCCGAGCCAACTGACTACTGGTACTGGGTTTGTGTCGCCCGTTCATGACTCATGACACTGGGTGCGGGCCGAAGTGGTTCGACTGACCGATCAGCCTGCGGGTTGACAAGTGACAACCATGATTATGAGAATACAACAACTAGTGGAATATGCCCGACTTCAAGATGGCAGGCATTGATTCTTATTGCAGTTCTCGAAATGATCTCTGGATTGATAAGAAGATCCCTTCAATTGGCTAGAATCCTTTCATTGAACGAAACATTGAAACATATTTTACCTGACCCGTTGATCAGATGAACTTTTTTATATTTTTAGTAATTAATGTTTTATATTTACAAATTTTTACAATCTTCTAAATATTTTATTCATAATTTAAAAGTAATCATTGTGCTACTTTTTTATTGTTATATTAATAAATAGTTAGTTAATACCTTTTTTTTTTCGTGTATTTCGATAGTTGTGGATATGTCACAAACTTGATAGTTGTGGATATACAATTATATTTTGTCTAAATGGAAAGAAGATTTGGTTACTAATTGACCAAATAAAAATGCATTTATATTTTATAATAATAATAATAATAATAATATAGTGAATTTTCAAGCAGTGGAGACTGGAGAGACCTTACTTTTCGATTAATTAATTTTGCTCAGAGATTCTTGTGATAAAATATCGAACAATATCCACATAATTAATTTTAGAGCTATTATTTCTAAGAAATAAGTACCAAGTAGATTCACCACGACCAAAACCAAAGGGATTGAAAGTTCGTTACAGCTTAATTAATTGATTCCGCCACCTAAAAAAGCAGCTAGCTAACAAGCTCGACCAGTATAGCTTCCTTCCTCAATCCGCCGTAGCATTTGATTGACGGCAGCTGCGATCTCATCCACCGTGTTCAAATAACACCCTTCCTCCACCTTGAAGCTAACAGAGTAGAGAACCATTTGATCTGAGGCCGTGGTAACATTGAGGTGAAGAATCGTCATCCCGAGTCCCTGCAGCCCAGCAACCAGCTTCACCAGCTGCCGGTGCTGTTTCCTCGCCAGAATCTTGACGTTAGCGTGACTCTCCGACATCGTCACTTCCACCTCTCCAACCGCCGCCTCTTCCCTCGCTACACCACCACCCAAACTGCCGGCCATCCCGTCGCCAGAAGCTACCGGCGACGGCGACTGAGCCTGCACGGTCTGGTTCCGAGTTGAGTACTGCGGGAAGGCGAAGAACTCAGAAAATAACGGCGACGGCAAACGGCCGTTATCAGTAAACCCTGCCTGACCGTCTTCGTCGTTTTGAGCATGTTGTTGATGATGATGTGACGCTTTCTGAGCTTCCATGGCCTGCAGCAGCTGCTCCAGCTCCTTGACGAAGTTAATCGCTCCTCCAATTATCGAAGCTTGGTCTCCCTGATCCCCAAAAGAATGTAAATTTACAGTTTAGTCCAAATATTTTTTTTAACTAAAACTGAGGATTGGAGCCGGTGGGAGGAATGGACCAAACTGACCCTTTGAACGTAGGAAGAGGGCATGAGAGAGCGGAGCAAGGCGAGGTATTCGTTCATCTGCTTCCTCCGGTTGCGCTCCACGGCGATGTGAGTCATCCTCTGGCTCTCTATCTCCTCTTCGTTCTTCGCGTTCTTGCTCCGCCGCCGCTTCCGCCGTGCGGGGGCAATAGACGTGGATCCCGCCAGAGCTTCCTCCTGCGGCGGCGGGTTGAAAAATGTGGCGATGGAATCGTTGAACATTATTTTGTCCTCGAGGATTATTCCGAGGGCGCCGTCTTCTTCTTCTTCTTCTTGGTGGATGCCATAGCCATAGTAGTGGTCCTTGAATAATGGTGGGTAACCAAACGGGTCTTGCGAGTAGATCGCAGCTTCCAGCGCCATAGGAGAGAAACAGTAGTCAAACAAAGACTTAAGAGATGGGTTTGCTTGTGTCACAGTGATGGAGGCAGAGAGACAAGGGAAACAGTAGTCAAACAAAGACTGTATACATGAACAACAACTACTACCCACCAAGCAGCAAGCTTACAAAGTAGCTACAGTGACGAAGAAGAAGAAGAGAACCAATTAAGAACAGAAGGGTAAGAGAGAAGAAAGCTAGAACCGCCGGTTAGTACTGACCAAAAAAAGCAGCCCCTTTTATCATCAACTCGCTTCCATTTCCTTTCCCTGCGGAGAAGAAGAAGAAGAAGAAGAAGAAGAAGAAGAAGAAGAAGAAGGGGGAAAAGGTGGAAAGCTTTAATTTCTAAGGGGAAGGAACCAAAAGAGCTGCAGAAATTTGCACGTGAGGTTGCGTCTGTAACTCTGTATAGCCCTCAGAGGGAGAGAAAGAGAAAGAGATTCTCTCTGGTCTTGGGAGATTGGACCGGCGAATGTGGTTCCTTCCTCCGAGTAATTATATTGAAGCACAGAAAGAACATAATAATTAAGCTCTTCATTTCAGTCAGGAATCACATTATTATTGTACAAGGCTAGAAATTGAGAACTGTCGTTTTGTGGTCGACAAGGCAGGGAGTGTGGGCCAGACTTGGGATGTCGCCATTAGGGAGAAACGCATATAAACTACACAAGAACAACTGTCATTCCTTTGAATATCATGTACCCTAAATATATATGTCGTAATTCAACAAGATTCGATTGACTGATAATGAGGTCCTTGATTATTTTTGCATTACTCAATAATTAAACACCAATTTGGCTTAATATTATTCTTTATTTCTACCGAGACGCAAGAGTGTACAAAAGTTTGGTTCACTTGGGACCAAATTGGACCAATTGTACCCACATAAATCCGGTTTGCGTACAAGTTCTCGGTCTCATGAATTTTCCGAACATAATTCGTCAATGGAATGAATATATGGATGGTCCAATTATGATCCTGAATTTTTTTTACTGTTGTTTTATAACTACTGGTAGGAGCGTAGTCAGAAAATCAATTAAAGTGGATCCATTTACAAAATATAAATAAATTAATACACAATAATTCACTTAAACTTAAAGTGTGAGAGATTACCGTAACCTTCTTGTGAAGGTGGGTCCCTGTTTCCACCCAATTACACACTGACTCCGCCCATGGCTAGCGGGATTTGGCCCGATTTCAAACAAGACAATACTGTTGCACACTCCTAACCTCGATTTATTCTTTCACCTATATATGTTTCTAGGGCTGTTAATCGGTGGCCGGTTTTCCGGTTAACCTCGTAACCGAACCGAGACCGTCGGTTTTTCGGTAGACCGAAAACCGCAACGTCGGTGTCGGTTGGCGGTGTCGGTTGGCGGTCACCGGCAAATTAGAGAGGATTGCGGTTATCGGTGAAAACCGAAACCGTGGCGGTTAAACCGAGACAACCGCGTGCCCTACCATCCCTGACTCTTCGGAGTCCCTGCTGCAGTCGTCGACCCATCGTCACTCGCCACCGCCCTTCTCGGCTTCCCCACTGCCGCCTTCATCCTCCTTCTCGCAGTCCCAGACTCCCAGTAATCGTCAACATCGCCATTCCCCCATCGCTAGTCATCTCGCCATCGTCGCCCCGCAGTCCTGCCATCACCCGGCAGTCCGACGTCGCCCGGCAGTTCCGTCGTCGCCCAAAAATGCCGACGTCGCCCAGTAGTTCCAACCTTGCCCAGCAAAGCCGATGTCATCCAGCCATCCCGACACCGCCCAGCAAGGTCGACGTCTCCAGCAGATCCAGAAATCCGGCAAGATTCGCCCTCTGCGTCGGTCTTCTGCTAACCGCGACACCGACCCGAAACCGTGGCGGCGGTTTTCGGCTAACCGACAAGGCCGTCGGTGTCGGTTGCGGTTGGCCTTTTTGGACGTTACTCGGCTGCGGTTAACCGCGGTTGCGGTTCGGTTAAAACCGAAACCGCACCGCTAACAGCCCTATATGTTTCTCTCTTAAAATAGCTAATTATCATCCATTACGTTATATTCTAAGCCCAAAATCTTAAAATTTAAACCCTAATTTGTAACCTTAAAATTTAACTCCCGTTTGCAGATTATAGTAGAGTGAAACTCACACCCTCATGATCTCTTTTTCTTTGATGTTAATGATGATAATGATGTGGTGTTAGTATTTGATGTCTTGCTAGTTGTTATTCGTTAATTGAATGAATAAGTTTGATTATTTTTATATTATGCTTTGGAATTTGGATTTAAACTGTGAATTCACGATGAATGTTGTATTGATAAATTTGTATAATTATTATTTTCTCTTAACAATGTAGAATGTAGTTAAACTATTTTGAATTATTTGTATGATTATTCGTCTTTAGTATTTAGTATTCTTGGTCATTTTTATGTTTGTGGATTGAAAATTATGTAAACGAACTTGTTAAACTTAATTGGATGATGATTTGTGCAATGCAAGTGGTTATTGCTTTGGTATATTATATTTCGTGCAAGAAAATTGAATTTACTGGTTCGGTATTTGGTATAACCATTGTTGTTGAATGTATATTAGTGGTTATTGGTTAACTGCCACCGCTAATTGAACCGATAAAAGACGGTTAACCAATAAGACTTATTGGTTCGGTTATCTATATGAGTATTTTTACTTATTGATTAACCGCTAACTGTCATATCAGTTAATGATTAACCGAAACCAAACCGATTATTACCCTAGTTTTCAATTGTCCCCTATTAAAGCTAACCTTAATCAACTGAGACACAGAATTTTGATTTAGGGAGGGTTTTGCTACTGCATCTGCATGCATAATTATTCTCCATACATCCTCGAACGAATATTAGCTTTCTGAGAGCACTTGTCACATATATATGATTACATTACATATTAATTAACATCAGCAAAGTCGATAGAGATGTTGGATGAAGCTAGCAGAAAAGGGAATAGAATTATAATAGGGAATCCTTTCTAAAATCCTATATGATTTAGACTTAATTAATTAGTCAATTTGGTAATCAGTGTACCCTAATCATGGATCTTAGCATGTGAATCGCCTGCATAATACGCCAACCGAAGAATTCTGATCTTGCATTACCAAGTGGGTACGGTAGGGCATGCATGAGAATTAAATTAATTTGTAGACATACATATTCCCCTTTCCCCTTAAGAAATATAAATCTGCTGGCGTACCTGGTTTGGATCAGATCACATGATGAGATCTGGCTGGAGCATAGATATGTTACAACTTCCAGTTATATGACTAAGACTAAGAGCAACGCTTAGCAGTATTAGAGTGTGAACTTCCACATCAAAAGATAAGATATTTTTATTCAATTGTTATCAATCATGATTTTTTATCGACGCATCTGGTGCTGGACTATTTCTTTGCAAGATTAGGCTCAATTTCATATGTGGCAATTTCGCCAAGAACTCTTCCTTAGTTGGAGTAATAATTCGCACGAATCGGATTTTTTAAGGAACATACCGAGAGAGGATTGGATTTGGCTATTGGTGTCATAGTTAGTAAATACTCTGTTTAATACACTTATAAGTACTTGTATGTAATTTATTCGTTTAAAAATTTCATATCCGTGTTATTGTCATCCGTTTCATTTTTTCTGTTCATTTGATTTGATGGCTCTCGTACTAAACACGTATGAAAACTCGTATAATATGTTTAACATACGTATTTAATGAATTAATTTGTTCATTTTACTATTTTTTTAATAATTAATTTGATATATTTATGACTGCTAATGTACTATATATTAAATGTAATATTAGTTTAGAAACGAAGTAAAATACCTGTATGTATTTTATACATAATTTTTTCGTACCGTATTTTTCTAACTATGATTGATATGAAGGCATTCTTGTGATGGTAAGATGTGCGGTATATTGTTGAGAAAGGTCTACGAGATTTCTGTCGAGAGGATTCTCAATTCTCTCTTGCTGGAGAGGATGCTTTAAAGAAGAATAAAACAAGTGATCAAGAGGCACTCACATTTTATTCATCAAAGTCTAGATGAATCACTATTCGAATAGGTGGTATATGTCACAAATTCAAAGCAAGCATGAGACATAAAATAAAACAAATAGATAACTCTGTCAATCTGATTATTGCACATAATATTGTTGTCTATTTCATTTTCATCCCGCCGGTAGACCGGAAACCTAAGCTTGATACATAGTTCAAGTGAAAGATGAGCTGGACCTAGACGTCAAAGAGGCCACCTGGCCGCCGAGACGCCGACCATGGTATGATGATGACATGGTGGAAACCTGGATGTATAAGATTCTTCACTTACTTTTAGCAATTGAGTATTTATCATCTCCCTCCGATATATATATACACAATTCAGTTAATTAACTAAAAAGTCTGTTGCAACAAGTTGTTATATTTACAAATAAACTAATTATATATGTTTGGCCCAGTCCTCTGATGCATAGTCAGTTCTCCACACAACCAAATTCCCAATGGGACAAATTTAGCTTGTTTTTATTGTTGAAAAAAAAGCCCTGAGAGTATATACTGTCTCCCCAAAATAATTTTAACACTTTCTCTATACCCACTCTTAAACAAACAAATTGGAATGAAATTTGGTTAATTACTAACTAAATAAAAATGCGTTTATAGTATACCGTGAATTTTTGAGCTAATAGACAAACCTAAAACCTTCACTATTTAACCATTAAAAAAAAAACCTTCACTATTAACTTTGTTGACAGATTCCCAACAATGTCCACGTAATAATAATAATAGAGGTATTACTATTTGCTAAGAAAACAACGCAAAGTAAATTCACCACGACCAAAATCAGGATAATTATAAGCAGCTACCTAGCTAGCATTCTTGATTGCAACTTCCTTCTTCACTAATCCGCCGTAGCATTTGGTTGACGGCAGCTGCGATCTCATCCACCGTGTTCAAATAACTCCCTTCCTCCACCTTAAAGCTAACCGTGTAAAGAACCAGTTGATCCGAGGTGGTCGTGGTAACATTGAGGTGAAGAATGGTGAACCCGAGTCCCTGCAGCCCAGCAACCAGCTTCACTAGCTGCCTCTGCTGTTTCCTGACCAGAATCTTCACATTACTGTGACACTCCACCATCGTCACTTCAATCTCTCCAACCGCCGCCTCCCTCGCTACACCACCACCCAAACTGCCGGCCATCCCGTCGCCAGAAGCTACCGGCGACGACTGAGCCTGCACGGTCTGGTTCCGAGTTGAGTACTGTGGAAAGGCGAAGAACTCGGAAAATAACGGCGACGGCAAACGGCCGTTATCAGTAAACCCTGCCTGACCGTCGTCGTTTTGAGCATGTTGTTGATGATGTGACGTTTTCTGAGCTTCCATGGCCTGCAGCAGCTGCTCCAGCTCCTTCACATAATTAATTGCTCCTCCAATTATCGAAGCTTGGTCTCCCTGATCCCCAGAAAGTATAAAAATTTACATTTTTAGTCCCACATTTTTCAAAAATAAAATAAAATTGAGGATTCAAGCCGGAGGGAAGAATCGAATCAAACAAAAAGCTGACCCTTTGAGCGTAGGAAGAGGGCATGAGAGAGCGAAGCAAGGCGAGGTACTCGTTCATCTGCTTCCTCCTGTTGCGCTCCACCGCGATGTGAGTCATCCTCTGGCTCTCTATCTCCTCTTCGTTCTTGGCGTTCTTGGTCCGCCGCCGCTTCCGCCGTGCTGCAGGGGGAACGGATGCGGACGCCGCCGTCACAGGTGGCGGCGGGTTGAAAAATGCGCCGTCGAATCCGTTGGTGCAGGGATCGGGGGAGGAGGTAGAGTGGTGGTGGTGATTATTGTTGTAATTGTAATAACAACAATCCCAGCAGCTGCTGCTGCTGGTTCCATGAATCGGCTCCTGCTGCGTAGGCGGCGGTGGAGTAGTGGGGATGGAATCGTTGAACATTATTTTGCCGTCGATGCCATAGTAGTCCTTGAATAATGGTGGGTAACCAAAGGGGTCTTGCGAGAAGATCGCCGCTTCCAGCGCCATGGGGATCGGAGAGACCGCGAGAGAGAGAGGTTTTGGTTCTTACTTCTCAGAGGCAAAAGATCGAACACCTTTCGGGCAATAAGACAGGGAAGGAAAAGGTGGACAGCTTTTCAAGGGGAAATAAAGAACCAAAAGAGCTGCAGAAATTTGCACGTGAGATATAGCGCTCGGAGGGAGAGAAAGAGAAAAAGATTCTCTCTTGGGTTCCTTCCTCTTGAGTACGTAATTGAAGCACAGAAGAAGAGTGGAAGAGCAATAAGATTACTTCAGGAATCACATTACTATATAGGGCTAGAAAAGAGAATCGTCCGTTTGTGGGCAGGCCAACACATACACAACTGTAATTCCTTTGAATACATAAAAATAAATCTCCATCGACAAGATTCGATCGACTGATAATGAGTTGTCTTCTTGATTAGATTTGCATTAGTCAATAATTAAACACCAATTTGGCTTTATTGAGGGTCGTTTTCTACTCCTTTTCTTTCAACAGAGGTATGGTTTATTTGGTGCTTTTTGGAATTAAGTCATCCTGCAAGCAAGCAAGTGGTTGCCTAATGGCGACATACTCCTCTACTTACCCACTATTAATTACTGAATCGCTATACAGTAAAACTAAGCAGTCTATGATTTAGCTACTGACTTTCGTACTTAATTATACATGCACACACAAATAAAAGCGGTTTTGCAAAATCTGTAAATGGTTTGGGCAGTTGTTTGTGCCATTGGAATCTAGCTAGCAATTATACAAATGGATGAAACAAAGACCACACATTCACACACATGAGTGTAGTGTTGCGACAATGATAAAGACAAAAATGTAACAGTATGTTTTAGACCACTTGTTATGTGGGCTTACTAAAAAAAAAAAAAAAAAAAAAACCTGAGAAAAATGTGCAACCACACTTGTGCGGATCATAAGCAATTTGGGGTGCACTCAAGGGTCTTCAACTTGGTTGCGACAATGGCTACAGGAAGGTCGCGTCTCCACAGTGTGGTTGGTTCACCTCCTTTCTCCAGATACTCGGTTGATCATCAACACGCAAGCAGTGTGTTGGTTTTTCAAGAGCATCAAGCTAGAGATTGTCGAAACGAGAGTTGTACATGTTTTTTTTTTTTTTTTGGTGAGGCCAATTTACTAGCGGATGACGTAGCCCATAAGAGTTATTAATTCAATTTCCTAAAGTGGCTTTTGGCAACACTACAAATGTGTTGCAAGTAGTGCCTAAAGTGTTGCCTATACGATATGCAACACTTTTAGTAGTGTCCTCTATAGGTGGTGTTGTATAAAGTCATATGTAACATTTGTTTTACATTATGCAACAAAAAAAATATGTGTTGCATATGGGTACTCATATGCAACACCAATTTAGGCAACACTTTTGAATTAGTATAACTGACACGTATATGCTTTATTCGCTACCATTTTTTATCACATAAAACATATTCAATCGTGACAACTTTAACTTGTGACAAGTACCATACACTTGTGACGAGTTATTCCCATCACTAAATGTATTCCAACTGTCACCGATTTAGGTTCTCACAAGCGAGTCACACTTCTGACGATACTATTGTGATAAAAGGAGGTTTTCGTGACAGTATTAGTGCCACAAATTCAACTTTTGGTGACAAATTTATTATTTTTATTGCAATAACATTGGTCACAATTTATTTGTTAGTCGAATTATACTTTAAATTATCGGGTCTTTTTCTTGAAAGAACACATTTGTGACTACTATTTTTATAACATACGACAATATCGGTGACGACTTATAAAAAATCAATAAAAGATAAATATTTTGATGAACATCAATCTCTCTATGAATATGAACTAAACAGTATTAAACTAACCAAAAAAACATTCTGAATCTCTTTAGATAAATTGGCAACTCAGTGGAATTCTTTCAAACGGCAACACTTCTCTTCTTCACTTCCTTAAGGCGAGAGCGTCAATTATCAGTTGTTTATTTCCATGCCGTCTTCACCGCTACTCAACTAAATTTGCGAGAACCTTTTAATGAAACCCTACTCGCAACTCCCTCTGGCCTTAATTCCTTCAGTTGTTTCTTGAATGAATAGCTCGCTAGAACTACTTCAAACCTGTAAATTACAATGATAGTAAAGCCCCAAAATAGAGAACTGAAACAAGAAGATAACCAGTTAACAAGAAAATTCAAATGTCAATGGTTGTTTCTTAGTTTCTCAAGAAATTGGAGATTTTGTTTCATAAAGAATAGAAATAGTCGGAAAAAAATGAATAGAAGGGAGAGGAAAATGTATGCTCGAGCAGCATCGACGTGTAAGGAAGAAGAAGAAAAAGAGGATCTCGTGCTGACTTACCGGAAGTGTTCAATGAAACTGGTTATGCATCTGGATCGAGACTTTGTAGAAGCGGCCGAGATTGGGAATCATGATATAAGTCAAAGCCAGGCAGAGACGGAGGGAGGAGATGATGAATTTTGAACGGGCTTTCCTCGCTGAAAGCATAGGGAGATATTTGAGAGAAAAATCCGGGATTAACTATTAATTAGTTTCCTTTTTCTGAATATATTAGTCTAAGAGGGAAGTATGTGATTATCCTTACTGCAGATATGATTTTCCGTGTACAGCTAATTAATACCTTTTTCTTAACAACGTAACTAAAACCATTTGTTTACTGATTTTTTACATAAACATAGTTGGACTAAACTGAAAACCCTAGCTCCGATTTTCCCGGAGCGGCGATTTTCCTCTGACCGAGCTGCTACTGGTTCTCCTGCGACCCCTATGGCTGCGCCGGCACCGGGGGCTTTCCCCCCGGACGGCGGCTCGTCGGACTCGAATGCGGGGGCGCGTCGCCCCCCACCAGTGACATCTTCCCCTGATTCCAAGCGCGATCGCGAAACCCAACAACCGAAGAAGAAAGCAAAACCAATGAGGGACAACCCTCTCTTTAGGGAAGAAAAAGCAAAGGACGATGTGGTCATGGAACCGCCGTCGGACTCTATGGAAGAAGAAGAGGCTACGCAGGAGCAAGTTGTTAACCCTAATGCATGGAACACTGGTTCACATAAGATTTTTACCGCCCACTCTCAGGTAGAAGAATGGTACGTTGCGGAATCGGATTCTGAAGACGTAGCTGCCGCCATGAAGGAGGATGATCTCGATGATGAGATCCCAGAAGACGACGATCCACTCTGTCCGACCATCGCTTATACGGCAATGGAAAAGCAGCGCTGGCGTCGGGAATGGCGCTCCGCCCTTATCGTCAAAGTGCTGGGGAGAACCTTTGCGTTCCCTGTTATCTCGCGTAGACTGGAGGTCCTGTGGGCCAAATGTGGGAGTATTCAGGTGTCAAGCTTGTCTTTCGGCTTCTACGCAGTACGTTTTACCAGCCAGATCGACTACGAAACAGCAGCGGCGGGTGGCCCTTGGATGATAGGTGATTTTTACATCACAGTTCGGCCGTGGCGGAAAAACTTCAATCCACAGATGGCAGAGGTAGCCTCCACCATGGTTTGGGCTCGCTTCCCGGGTCTACCAAGGGAGTTCATCAACAAAGAAGCAGTGGAACGCATAGCGGAAAAGATTGGCAAACCAGTCCGTGTGGACCGAGCAACACAGACAGGAGACAGAGGCAAGTACGCGCGGGTCAACATTGAGGTGGACCTGACCAAGCCATTGTTATCAAAGTTCAAGATCGAGGGACTCACCTACTATGTGGAGTATGAGGGCCTCCACCGCATTTGTACCGAGTGCGGGAAGTATGGGCATACGAAGGCCACGTGTCCGAAGCTCTTTAAGGAGCCAGCCCCGGCTCAGCCAGACTCACAGGTAGCTACTGACAAAGAACCAACCAGCACTTATGGTGAATGGATGGTAGTGCAACCGCGTGGACGAGGCGCTAAAAGAAATAATCAAGGACCAACAAAAGTTCCCAGCTCGAACGAACATGATACCTCACTAGGAGTGGACAAGACTCAAGGGTCAAGATTTTCAATATTGGTTGATGAAGATATTGCCGAGAAGCAGGGCTCCCATGCTGCACAGGATAAGGAAGCATCGCAGCTCGGAGCGGCTGTGGAAACGAGGACTCCTAACCTAGGATCACCGGTGACGCATGAAGCAGGGGAACAAAATCCAACATCCATGCACGTGGATACTGGAGAGGGAGTCACTAAGGCCCAAGAGGGCGAATTTGGTCAGGGAAGTTCGCTGAAACCATCGTCGAGCGTCCCTGTGGAAGCAGAAGTAGTGTCAACCAAAGAGCTGGGATCGGGTAAGAACGGGCGACTTACTGACCAACCGAGTAAGAGCGCTCACGGCCGACAAGCAAACCAGGATAAAAGATTTACTCTACCTAAACCCAAGCATAATGGTCCTGGTCCGGAAAAGGCGAAACAAGTTCAAGCAAACAGTAAGACAGGTGACAGCAAGAAGGGCGCGGGGAGCCTATCCCCTTCTGGTCATAAATGAAGATCCTGAGCCATAACTGCCGCGGGTTGGGGAATACGCGGTCAGTAAATGCTCTGAAGGCGCTATTGCGTCGATCTTCCCCAGCTGTAGTTTTCCTTATGGAGACAAAGCAGACTGTAGCTGAAAATGAAACTCTTCGTGGTTTATGTGGTTACCAGTGTGGAACGAGTGTCCCGGCAATAATCTCTCCTAGGAGCCGCGCGGGGGGAATATGTCTCTGGTGGAAGGAGGATACGCAACTAACCGTTATGGATTCTGACCTCCATTTTATTGATGCAGCTATCGAGGAGGCAACGGAGGGCAAGTGGAGATTTACAGGTGTCTATGGGTGGCCTGAGGGAGGAGATAAGTGGAGAACGTGGGAGCTGGTGCGACGTCTACGAACCCAGTGGGATGGACCCTGGCTGTGCGGAGGTGACTTTAACCAGGTGCTCTCCACAGAGGAAAAAAGAGGTGGCCGAGGCGCTCACGAAGCGGGGATGACCATGTTTAGCGATTGCTTGAATGATGTTGGGTGCCAAGACATGGGGTTCCATGGCTACCCCTTTACATGGGAAAACAGGCGGGCGGTAGGAGGATACATCGAAGAGCGGATTGATCGTTTTGTTGTTAATGACAAGTGGAGTACCCTCTTCCCGAATGGAAGAGTGCAACATGGGGATCGAGCTCACTCTGATCATCGCCCGATTTTCTGCGAAACCAGAGGAGAGGAGGATGTGGATGTGAAATGGGGGTGGTCTTTCCGTTTTGACCCTCTGTGGACAAAACACAAAGACTGTTCCGCGACGATTGAGCGAGCATGGAATAGTTCTCATTCGAATGCAGTCTTTGATAAGATGGAGTGCTGCAGAAGAGAACTGGAAAGCTGGAGCCGGACGACTTTTTCGGCGTTTGCAAAACAGTTGAAGAAGCTACAGAGGGCCATCCGTGCTTTGGAAAGAAGGGATAAGACGGAGGAAACTTTGGCCCAGTTGCGAGTACTTGAAGATGAGATGGCAGATGTGCTTGATAGTGAAGAAAGGTACTGGAAGCAGCGTTCCCGGGCTGACTGGCTTCGGTCAGGTGATAAGAATACTGGGTTTTTCCATAGGAAAGCTTCCGCGAGACGAAGAAGGAACATGATCAAGAAAATCCGCAATGAGACAGGCCGCTGGGTCACGAGCCAAGATGAGATTACAAGTTGCCTGGTTGATTACTATGGTTCTTTATTTACTGCAGGGGCGGCTCCCTCTTCCTGGCCGGTCCTCGAGTCACTTCAGCAGAAGGTCGGGGCGGATGATAATGCGACGTTATTGAGACCTTTTGAGAAGGAAGAAGTGTGGAATGCTCTGAAGCAGATGGGAAAACGAAAGGCTCCTGGTCCTGACGGCTTATCTGTGTTCTTCTTTCGGAAGTACTGGGCCATTGTAGGCGAGGATGTTACGCAGGCAGTTCTTCAGATTCTGAATACGGGTGTTATGCCGGCGGGGCTCAATCATACGCTTATAACTCTGATTCCTAAAGTAAAGCAACCGGCTACACCGAAGGACTTTAGACCCATTAGTCTCTGCAATGTGCTGTACAAGGTGGTGTCAAAGATCTTGGCTAATCGGCTTAAACCACTCCTGGACAAAATCATCTCCCCCTCGCAGAGCGCGTTCATCCCAGGGCGGTTTATCACGGATAACATCATGGCGGCTTTTGAGTGCTTCCATACCATGAAGCGCAGCAAACGATGGAAGCATGGTTTCTTTGCGGCAAAGATTGATATGGCCAAAGCCTATGACCGGGTGGAGTGGCAGTTCTTGGAGGGGGTGATGCGGCGGCTTGGTTTTGAGGAACGATGGATCCAGCTTGTCATGATGGGAGTGACCTCCGTGTCCTACTCTGTCCTGGTGAATGGTCATCAGTCTCCAACCTTCACCCCGGGCAGAGGGATCCGGCAGGGTGACCCGCTTTCACCATACCTTTTCCTGCTTTGTGCGGAGGGGTTATCGACCTATACAACCAAGGCGGTGGGAGAAAAACGGTTGCATGGGTTGCAGGTGAATCGGGGAGCCCCGGTGATTTCCCACCTTTTTTTCGCTGACGATAGTATTTTTTTTGGCAGGGCAAATCAGCAGGAGTGCGCGGTGCTGAAAGAAATCCTCCATGCATACGAACTTGAGTCGGGACAGATGGTGAATTTCCAAAAATCAGAGGTCTCGTTCTCAGCCAATGTAAAAACCCATAGTCGGCTTATCACAAGTGGCACGTTGGGAATGAAGCCAGTAGAGAAGCACCAGAAGTACCTTGGGCTGGTGACTGAAGTGGGACGTGCCAAGAAGGACCTTTTTGCGGGCCTGAAGGAGCGTGTTCGATCGAAGTTAAAAGGGTGGAAGGAGCGAATGATGTCGGTAGCTGCGCGGGAAGTGCTCATTAAATCGGTCGCTCAAGCTCAGCTGACATATGCTATGTCCGTGTTTAAGATTCCAGACGGGCTAATTGATGAAGTTCACAGCTTGATCAACAACTTCTGGTGGGGTCAAAAGAACACAGAAAGAAGGGCTCATTGGATTCGACGCGAGGAGCTAGTGACAATGAAGGAGGATGGCGGCCTGGGTTTCAGGGACCTCCGAGGCTTTAACCTGGTCTTACTGGCTAAGCAGTTATGGTCTCTTCACCAACGACCTGAGGCGCTTATTTCCAAGATCTTAGCAGCAAAATACCATAAAAATTGTTCTATTCTGGATGCGAGGTTGGGAAGCAGACCGAGTTACATTTGGAGGAGCTTGCTCAGCGCACAAGACTTCTTGTGTGATGGTCTTCGATGGAGAGTCGGCAATGGAGCCCAGGTGCGGATTTGGGGTGATCACTGGCTGCCTGGTGACCCTGCTTTCATTCCCTCTACCCCGACGATCTTGCCGGTGGACTCGACCGTACGTGATCTTATCGACCCTTCTACAAATGGCTGGGATGTGGAGTTGGTCAATTCGTGCTTCCCGGAGACTACAGCTCAAACAGTGCTATCAATACCCCTCAGGGGAGCGGAGGAGCCAGACCGCCTTATATGGCGACATAGCGAGAATGGTCAGTTTACGACTAGAAGCGGGTATCGTCGGTGGCTCGCACAATTCATGGCAGCGGAAGGCATTAACCCGGTGGGCGACGAGAAGTTCTGGTTGACGATCTGGAGAATGCAAGTCCCTCCCAAAGTTCGCCATTTTATGTGGCGGTTCTCTAGGGAAATCCTCCCTACCGGTGTGAAGGCGGCAGCAAAAAACCCGAGGTGGTCAGAGAAGTGTCCTTTCTGCGATGCGACAGAGACACAACGTCATATTTTCTTTGAATGTAGCTGGAGCTGCAGGTTATGGCGAGGGACACCCTGGGCGAGCGCTTTTGGCATCACAGGCGTACCAGATTGCCGGTCTTGGGTGGCGGAGGTGATGAAGCGGGAGAGCCAAACTATCTTGGAGCAATGGGCGATGCTACTATGGGCTATTTGGAAGGAGCGGAATGCCCAACTTTTCAACAGCACGAAGTGGCCCGAGGATGAGATAGTGATGCGAGCAATGACCCTCCTGGACGAATATAGTAAAAACCAAAGGCCGGAGGGAGTGGAGGATGACACCCGCTCGGCTGCAACCTGGGCGAGACCTGGTGAAGGAAAGATCAAAGTGAACACAGATGCAGGCATCTTTGCGGCAGGTGGTATAGGCCTCGGGGCCGTTTTTCGGGACCATCAGGGTCGTTTCTTAGCGGCTGCAGCAAAGAAGGTCCGTGGATCTTTCGAGGTGGAGATGGCTGAAGCCCTTGCTGCGGAGTTTGGCGTCCAACTTGCGCACCAGCTCGGTTTCCAGTCCCTGCTGCTCGAGGTAGATTGTCTCCCTCTGGTTGAGAAGCTTCGACACCCGGATAGCATTCATACGGAGCTTGGGGTCATCTCCAGGCGAATTATAAACCTCCTACAGGAAACGAGTTCAGGTAGGGTCGATATCATGCATGCGAGACGGGAAGCAAACAACGCAGCACATATCATGGCGCATAGTGAGACTAGATGGGATAGCAGAGAAGTGTGGATCGATAGACCACCGATTTTCCTTGTAGACCAGCTTATCCTGGATGATGCAACTGTCGCTTTCTGATTAATATATTTCTACAGGTTACCCGTCAAAAAAAAAAAATTTTACATAAACAACTTTTTATTGGCGTATAATAGTATAACAAAATAATTATTTTAGTCTTAATATTTTATGCATTAAACACCAAAAATATTTTATACATTAAAAAACTAAGTATAATTGTATAAATTAATCAAACCAACGAGCTTTTATATATACTTGGGAGGAATAATTAAGTAATCAGATTATAACTTTGTGAAAGGAATTTTGTCATAAAATTAAGTTTTTTGTGACAGAATTGTGTCACAATATCATATTTTGGGACAAAATTTTCATTATAGTGTTGAGACCTAGCTCAGAGCGTCTAGGTGTGCCTGAGCATAAGACGAAGTGCGTCTTTTTGAACCATGATAATTTGTAAAACTTTTCTAATTAAGCGTTGCCTAAAATGTAAGAATAGGCAACAGATTTTATTTTATTGCACAAGTGTTGCATATTATTAGAGATATGCAACAAAATAATAAGTATTGCTAATTTGTGTTACATAAGATACATATTAAGCAACACATGCTGAAAGTTGCGTATTTTTATTTTATGCAACACGTCTAAAAAGTGTTGCAAGACAAGTGTTGCTAAAAGTCACTTTTCCCGTAGTGTGTCACCCTTATCTAAAAAAAAATTGTATGTAAAATATGTGCACCATTTATATATTCGTTCAACTAAATTATGTTTTTTCTAACAAGTGATTATAGGCATATATGTTTTTTCTCAGGTCATCTGCATGGGTAATTATTCTACAACATAAATAATCCAGCTTGAATATGGATCAAATGAAGTATTTGCTCTTTCTTGTCTTCGTTTTTATCCTTCTGGTGAACTATTAAACAATTGTTACATGTATTTTGTATGTATTTTTATCTCAGTGTAACACAGCAAGTTGAGTGGTTAAATATGAAGTGAGTGAACTGTCGTGGTTAACCCTAGATGTATTGAACGGTCAAGAAGGACATTTTATTTCAGGCTTACAATAAATTATTTTTATTGATAAATATTAACCTCCTCACAAAAAAATCAATGATCGATAGGGTATTTTATGTTGAAACTGTGGTTCAACCGTTTTATACCGCTAAACACTGCCTACAAATTTCGCTTCCGATAGAATTTTTTTGGTCGAACCACCGGTACAATCAGTTTTTTAATCATTGAACATCTTTCAAGATCAACAAATTAAGACTCAATTCACATGAATATATACAGTGTGACAATGGGAGAGACAAAACGAAACTGTATTTGTTTGAGCACTTGTCATATATTTACATTATTGTTCATTAATATTCAGCAAAGTTGATGGAGATGTTGAAGGAAGCAGAAAAGGGAATGAAATTGTAACTGGAAAATCCTTTCTAAAACTGTACTTGATTTAGACTTATAATACTAATCAATTGGCAATCAGTGCTCCCTAATCTTGGATCTTAGCATGTGAATTGCCCGCAAAATACGCCAACCAAAGAATTCTCTCTTGCCTACCAAGTGGGTACGGTAGGGCATGCTTGAGAAATTAATTTGTAGACATACATTCCCTTTGGCCTTAAGAAATATAAATCTGCTGGCGTACCTGATTTGGATCAAATCATATGAGATCTGGGCTTGATAGATACATAGAGATATATATGCTATAATTATACATCATTGATCAAGAGGGGGATTTAACGATTTATGCTACTAGCGTTAGAGTTCTTATGAATATGATGTGAGTTTAGTTAAGATTTCAATTTAAATGCTAAAATTTTACGATTTTATGATATTACTTACATGTCCCAATCTCGATTTCACTATAAAATCTATGGACCTTAAAATCTTATACTATTCACGATTTTAATACTTTAAATCTTATGATTTTCAAATATTTTAACGATTTTGTGGTCTATGATGAATTAATTTCACATATGTTACTACATTTGACTTACTCTCATATATACCATTAGTTTAAAAGTGACTGAAAATACTCATACGTATTTTATACGTAACTCATCCGTGCTCCCATTATATCGAGCTGGCTAGATTTCAGAGAGACACCTTGTTTATTGTCTCCCCTATTTCCTTTACTGATTGATATTCTCAAACCCAACCAGAATCCGAACCAATGATCAATAACTTTCAAAGTAAACTCGATTTGAATCCGCCGGTTAATTAATTAATGGGAATGGAAACCAGAATCATGGCGGCATGACGGCCATCCATGATCAACGCCAGGAATTAGTTGTGCGGCGGCCGTGAAACCGGTTAGCTCGGCATGCGGCATGCCATTGAGCCCCGCAAGAAAACACCAAAGGACTCCGAGGTACAGATGCTGAAATACAGATGCGCACTTTTACCTTTTAGGTGTATTTTCCATATGCTGAAATACAGATGGCGAAAATTCTTATTTAACAAATTATATATGGACAAAACAATTAATACTTCATTAAGGATAGGAAGGTAAATTCATCTTTTAACCAATAAATTCAAAAATGATAAATTCATTTTAAAATCCAACAAACAATTCTAAATATCAAATTCCAATATAATCCCAAAATCCTGTATCCCTCATTAAAAAAAAATCTACAAGCAGAGGCGGAGCTACACTCAAGCTAGGGTGGGCCCGCCCCCCCCCCCCCCCCTCCGGATTGGTCCCGGCCCCTAGGATCGTAAAGATATTTAGTACAAATTTTATAAGTAGAACTTGTTCCGTGAATTTTGTGTAATAGTCATGTGATTTAATGGTAACCAAACTTGATTTGTGTTTTATAACACACGGGTTTGATCCACCTTGACTACATACATTTTGTTTAATTATTTTCCGCCCCCGATCTCGAAATCCTGACTCCGCCCCTGCCTACAAGCAAACCAACTATGAGTGTTAATAGGTCTGCCATATAAGACTATTTTACTTCTGAACATGACCTTACTTATTGTTAAACCCTTCTTACTCGGAGAGATCAAGGTGGAAGAATTCAGAAGATTCCGCCTTTTTAATTTGTTTGCCTTGCCCAAGCCTGCCCCCCCTTGTGTTATGACATCGATAAGCTTCTTTGGATTTATACATGCATGATGACAACGTTCTAGTCCCATAACTGGACTCAACCCAGGAAGAAACTTGTGCGGGCTTGAGACAACATTGGGCTCGGTATTGTTTGAAATCCAGCAATCTTACATTGATTGGGCCAGATCGTAACTTAAGCCCACCTGCAGACTACCTTGGAGTACTAGGTTCCATTGTTCCAAAGCTAATGAATCCTTCTCCAAATATTTACTTGTTTCATAAATCTGAATTCTGAATTGGTTAACCATCCATTTCCCTTATTTACCTAACAAAAATTAACCCTCGTTTTAATTATAAAAGCAGGGGAGGGGAGCCTGATTTCGAATAGCGATTCAGATAAAATAAAAACTTGAAAACAAACTTAAAAAATTAGGACCACCAAATTAATTGATTAATCATAGTGGTCCAATATTAAAAACGGTAATAGTGAATAGTGATTGTGGGTAGCTGATTAATTATTACACAGTACCAGCAGCCGTGCATACACTACACCTCCACGAAATATCTCACTCACTCACTCACCCCATCCAATCAACAACAATGGAGACAATAATGGACAACGAAATTTAAACCTTGGAAATCATGGAACACGAAATAGCTAGTTATAACAATGGCGATTGATAACCTAGCTTAAAAAATGGGAGTATCGCCATCAGGAGACGGAGAAGAAGTGTCGACCAAATTCAAAATACTATTCCAGTAATTCTTGTCCTCGTAATACTCATGCTCATTCGTCGTCGTCGTCGTCGTACTCCCGCTGTTGTTCTCCGACGAATCCTTATTACTACTATTCTTACCATTACCACTACCACCACCACCACTAACCTCCGAGTTATTATTAACCTCGCTGCTGCATCCGTGCTCTTGATGATCCCCACCTCCCGCCGTCGACGAGTCACACAGCAAAAGACTAATGAAACCCTCCTCCGCCACGTCATCATTACTACTCTCTTTATTATTGAGAGTCCACCCCCCCGCTTCCATGGAGCTGCCGCAGGAAATCGTACCTCCACTAGCAACAGCATTAATGTGATGATTATGATGATCATTTATTGACGAATGGTGATCAGCTGCCAGCTGGCACACTGTCCAGTCATCACTCTCATCGTCATGCTGACGATGAGACACGTCCTTGATGAACTCGAACATGTGCGGGATTGACGGAGAACGATCGTCTTCATGATGATCACTACTACTGATCGGATTCCCCGGCAATGCGGTGGAGAGAGTTGACGTGGGAGACTCGAGGTCCACGTGGACGTTGATACCGCTGCTAGGGGACCAGGACTTGAGTGACGTGGCGGTTGCTGAGCTGGATCCGGCTGCTGCCAAGGTGGCGAGCAAGGAGTGGGAGCGGAGCTTGGACTGGCGGACGAGGCGGGCTTCGGCCTCGAGTCGGGCGCTCTCCCACTGAGCCATGTGGCTGAGGTTGGCGGCGCTCTTGGAGCTGGAGTAGTTGGAGCCGGCTTGGGTGGTGAGGAGGGCGTCGTTCTTCGGCTTGTGAGTCACCGGGTCGATCCCCATCTTGGTCAGCCGCTTTTTCAGGTGGGTGTTCCAGTAGTTCTTTATCTCGTTGTCCGTTCTCTTCTGCAGGTGCGTCGCGATGGCCGACCACCTTGAAAGATCAAGATCAAGGATATCAACAAAAAAAAAAAAAGAAGAAGAAACAAATTCGTTTTTCCCTGTTTACCAAACGGTGTAAAACATTTTTTTACCATGTGGAAAACCCGAGAGGGCCAACTTGAGTTTGCATTATTGGGATGTGGGTGTCAGAGTGAGAAGTAAATGAGAGTTGAAGAATAGTATAAACTCAGCCAGATTGAGTAGGAGTAGTTTCTTTCGGTCGTAATAAATGAGAGGAAGTAGTAAGCTAGCTAACATCAATTTTGTTTTTTAGCAGTATTTACGTATATTTCTCCATGTGATGCGACCTTGTAGAGTGGTGGTTAATGAATGGAGTAGGACTCAGATAAAATGGGAAGATGGAATAGACAAGACTTCTAGCTAGGTAGATGGCACACTTGTAGCTTACTCGGAATTTATGGAACCTATACTTTACACAAACTCGAAATTATGAACCGACAAGTAAACAAGACTTTCTGGGGGAAAAAAAAATAAGATTGCTCAATCACAATTTAGATTATAAATTTGGAATGATTCGGGTTGTTGAAAGATATATTAACGAATCACTTCTTGTTGCAAAATTGAAATGAAGAACGTTGTAATAATTTTGGTGTAGAGAAAAAAAAGAGATGAAGAGTCAACTTTCGTGTGGAAAAAAAACCAACACATTTTTACAAGGAGGATCACATCAAACCTAGAATACTTCAAAATTCATCATCTGGGGGGAAAAATCGACAGAATTCACCTAAATATATGAATTTACATTATAGTTACGTTATTTTATACTCACAACTGCCAAGCAACGAAGATGAAGAAGAGGAAAGGGTGTATGTATAGTACCTGTTACCCAAGAGGGCATGGAGTTGAATGATGGTTTGTTCTTCCTGCAAACTGAACTTACCCCTTTTGATATCTGGCCTCAGATAGTTTGTCCATCGAAGCCTGCAGCTCTTCCCACACCGTTGTAGACCTTAAAATTCACAACACATAACATACATTCATACCACAAGTACACATTATTAGAGTTCCATTATGATCATCGCGGTATCCATATCTAATCAGCGCACTTACCTGCTTTGGAAGGCAAGGCTCGCCAGCTACCATGGCCGTGCTCCTCGATGTAAGCCAAGAGCATCTGATCCTCTTCAGGCGTCCATGGCCCTTTCTTCAACCCTACTTTGTCGCAGCATGGCGATCTTCCCATACTCCCACCTACCTAACCTAACCTAACTACTCCACCAATCCAAACCAGCAGCTGGTACGTGTGCTAGCTAAACTTAAACTACTATTAGCTATATATGAAACGTGAACTTAAGTTGTTGCTGCTGCTGAGGAGGATGAAGAAAGATAGATAGGAAGAAAGAAAGACAGATGGGGAGAGATTGAGAGAGAAGTGGGCGATGGGGATATGATGGCTGGCTGGCTGGGCTGGCTGTAAATGAAAAGATTGGGCAGAGAAGGGGAGGAAGAAAGTTCAGTCAAATAAAAATAATACTGAAGCCTCTCCTTGTGATTCCTTCCCAAAGAAAAAGGAAAATTATATACTTTGCACATGGCATCATTATTATACACCTTTCACCTCCACACATATATGTATAGCCTTCTTTTCCATCCAGCTATATGTTTATTTCCCCTTGTTAAAAGTGATAATAATGGTACTATATAACCTTGGGTTTATTAATCCTAGATCAATAATTACCAAGGTACGTTTACTGTTTAGTTTTTTGGGCTCTCACAACTTCAAGAAAGATGTATATTTGTCTAGTCTCTTTGGGCACATACATATATAGTCCAGTTTCAAGTGGTTCATGTATGCTGGTTAGAAAACTTGATTCCACGACGATATCAAGTCATAACAAGTTGTTCGTGAGATCGATGATTGGTTGATGAGATGTAATGGAAAAGACTATTTGGTGGTTATAAGTAGATTACACAAAAAGATAAGTTATTTTAGTAAATATAAGTTGAATTGTGTGATAATTTGATGGAATTGCACGAAAAAATAAAGTATGTACAAGAATATTGCATTGTACCTTTTTTTTTCCTGTCACAAGTTAGTAAGAAGAAATATTACTCAGAATAATATCATATTACCAAATCGTAGCATGTAATATAGTTAGATAGTAGACATTAACAATCAGTCATATTCTCTATCATTATGGGTATGAGTATCGTATCTTATTGGAAGTTGACCTTAGATGTATGATGTTTCTAGAGAACATGACCCCTACTACATAGATGTGCACCCAAATTTAATTAATTTGTCTCCACGCCACGAAGATCACTATGATCGTTTTAGCATATATGTTGACGAAGCATTCAAATCATAAGTGGTTTATACAATTTCTTCTTAATATATATAGTTATACAATATGACAACTTATCCCACAAGGACACTAGAAATATTTCCTAAACAAACACCAAAAAGGAAGTCAAAATCAACAAATAGATCATATTAATATAGAAAATAATAATTAACTACGGGCTTAATTAATTAATATATAAATCAAGAAATTGTTGAATTATCACGATAACTCGCCTCATAAGAAATCACTATTTTTACGTGATGCCGACTATATAAATAATTGGTTAGCATCAATTATGTCATTAATGTCAATTGACAAACACATATGTAACACAGAAAAAGGCGGTCGGCTCTGATGAGGGAGGGGTCAGCGTCGTTTCATCGTGTTAGATCAAGCTACCTATAGCAATTCTATTCCAGCTAGTTGTCTGTTTTTCTTCTTCGCCTTCTTAATTTCTCAAAGAACATATGATTCAGCTGATGACAGTGTTGCTGATCAATGTCGATGGAAGTTAGAGTACTACTGTGTCCACCCAAAGCTCCATATGCTACACGAGTGAAGGAGCCATAACCATCAGTAGCCATCGATCCCATTGCCCACAACAAAGAAAATCGACCCTTCAAACCCATTTTTGCTTCTCTTTCTTGTACAAAGATCACTTGTTCGGGAATTACACAATGCAAGTATTTGAACTACAACGATACCCGTGTTTGGTACAAACAAAAAAGTCGGTCACAAGTAATTAAATGATTGTGCATGTTTAATATAGGGCTACCCGTTAATTAGTGTAAAAGAAGCTAAAAACTGAACACAACAACACCAATATTTAACGTGGTATACGATACAAACCCTAATGCGTTAGACGACGATAAATGACTACTTTACAATTATAATGTATACAAGGGTACCTATACTATATAATTTTAACGGTTAGTAGCATAATAGACTAACTATTTGTTTCTCTTCCTATTGGGCAAGTCTTATAGTACAATCCAAGTACCATATCAGAAATACAAGGGAAATGACCCTTTTGTATATTGTAAGTGTCTCTACCAAACTCATAAGTACAAGCCTTGTGGGGAAGATATCCAAAAATTAAATCCATGTGGGCTTAGGCCAAAGCATACAATATCGTACTAATGAAGCTATCCGATCTCATCAAGTGACATTAGAGCATGGTTCAGATTCGGTCCAGGGCAGTGAACATAAGTTCGATGGGACCCTCATTCAGTGACCTCGTGATTTGGGATCTCCGTCTGTTTGGCGGATCAAGGGAGATCCGCATTAGTCTGGTAGATCTAAGGTGATCTATATATGGTATAGCGGATCAAGACAGTCGCTAAAAAATAAAAATTGACACAAAGTTCGTATGACCTAAGTATATTAGTGTCCACCAAACTTATTAGTACGAGTCCTTTTAGAAAAATTACCCAAAAATAAATTTATGTTGATTTGATCCAAAGCGGACAATATCGTGTTAATGTAGCTATCTTGTTTCAGCAACAAAATTGTTGGGGATGGTTGGTTGTCCTTGACTTACATTTAGGCTCCATGAAGAAACTTGTATTGTCAGTTGTCACCTCTAACTTTTAACTGGTACGTTGTCAAAGAAAATACAATTGCTGCACAAGTTAGCAATAAGTAGAAAAGCATATTGTTAGAAATAAGTCCAGCACACAATTTTTGTTGTTTTCAATTTTTATTTAAATACAAATTCTTTCAGCTAGAAGCTACTTCTACAAAATCTAAAAGCGGGCAAAACTAGTCCAATATACACCAGAGAAAACCTTCCATGTTATCTTCTGCAAAATACCCACTTTGCAAGACGTGGGAAAAGTTTAAAAGGGTAGCGAGAAGTTTCTCACCCCTACCTTTAACTTCTTTGACCATGCAAATAAATATTCTCCTCCTCCCTTTTTCTACCTACCACCTCTACACAAACCCTAATTAAAATTTACGTGCCTATAAACTAGTTATGTGTTTATGATAAATACTATCCTTCTTTTACCTTTCGTTAATATAGCCTTGTGAGTTCACAACATTATTGTAAAGTCAGCAGCCTTCAAAATACATACACACAACCACTTTTTATGCGCCAAAGTTCCTTTGTGAGAATCTTATTATACTGTACAGAAGTTAATAAGAAGAATAATCATTCTAATTTATTTCACCATTACATAATAACCCTGACGAACAAGGGTTTGGTCTAGTGGTAATACCACTAGCTTTGAACCTAGAGGACACAGGTTCAAATCCCTTCAGTAGTACCTACCAAATCACAAAAAGTAAACCTATATCACCCTTATCTAAAAAAAAAAAACCCTGATGAGGGGACAGGTTACGGTGATTACTATTTTATAGTAATCACCGTGGTTACTAAGGGCAAATTGGGTATAACAAAAAATTTATTAATGATCTTTTTTAATAAATTACATTTTAGGAAATTACATAAATATATTAAATATAATTTTTCTCTCTCTCTTTCTCTCACTTCCACAATTTTCCAGCCAGATCTCTCTTCCTTCTTTTTCTCAATCTTTTCTTGATTTCGTTCATCCAAACTAATACCGCTGCAACAACAAAACAATAAATCAATACCAATCCATTAAAAAAATACTACCATTGTACAAAACATCAATACCATTCAAGAAATAAAAACACTACCATTTCACAAAACATCAATACCATTGCAGATTTAATCACTACCAATATAACAAAATCAATACCAATGCGCAAAATCAATACCAATGCGACAAAAATAATACCAGTGCGACAAAAACAATACCAATACAATAATAACACTACCACTACGAGAAAAAATGACTACCATTTTAAAAAAAATGACTACGGAAAAAAAATGACTACCATTTAAAGAAAAACATACCAATCCTTAACAACATGATATTCCTCCCTTCTCCGTCAGCTACCACCACCTAGAACTTCTATCCTCCAGGGAGCCTGCCCGGATCAAACACTATGCTGAGATTTGTCAATGTAAACCCCCAATCAAACACACAAGACATCGCTAAACTACAACAATTCTACAAAATTCATCCAAATAAAAAATCAACGCGCATATATACCCTGGTCATAGCCACGACGGCGCAAGCCAGATCGAGCTGAGACTTGTGAAAAGCCCGGTACTCTTCCGAATCGATTGTAGCCATGGGAGCGTGATCCAGCGGCTGAGGAAGATGGTGAGGTTGAGGATGGAGCTGCGGGGACTGCTGCCTGATCTCCATCACATCGATGTCGCAATTCTCCAGCTTTGTAGTTGGCGGCACCGGCGTGGGCGATTGCGACGGCGGAACCCGTTGGGACTCGCCTTCCACTTCATCAAAGGGGTTTACATTTATGGGGAGAATCATCATTATACGGTTGCAGTGAGGGAGGGTGAGAGCTTGCGGCTATGGTGGGTTTGGCTGTAAAAGTAGGGTCAGGGTAGAATATATAGAATAATCAAGTGTGGTCCTTTTTTTTCTTCCAAAATTATCCTAAGGCAATCTTAACCGTAAGATTAAAAAAAGAGGAAAAAGAATAAAATAAATGGTGGATACTGATGTAGCCACGGTGACTACTAGAAATTCAGTTTCCACCCTAACGCATTCCCCCTGAGGAGCTAGCTAGCTAGTATTTGTTATACTTACTAGCTCTCTAGATACACATGACTGATTAAGTCTGGGTAACATTTCCATTTTGCTCAAACTTGTAATGATCTAACAACCACGAACGTAGCAAAAAGATTAACGGTGTGATCAACGTGCTCATCATATACCGCAAGAGCTCAAGTGATGAGATGTTGGACTCACGTACCTACAAAGTTATAGATCTGAATCCATATTCCTTTGAAATTATCTTGAAGATACCATTTCACTAGAAAAAAGAAAGTCCTCAAAAGCAACGGGGGAGCCAAACGATTGCCAAAATAGTCAGGGGCAGAATGTTATTACTGCCCTCATCTAACTGTCTCATTTATGATTCTTTTGCCTTTTTTTTTTCTCTCTGTGCATCAATGGAGATATATATGGTCCCGAAATCATCGGCCAGCTGAAGAAGAAGAAGATTGTGATGATCGAAAGAGCAATCCGTTGGGAAAGCAGCATCTGCAGAGCTCCAACTTTAGATGTTACAGCAGTAGTTACGTTGCAGGGGTAAAAACCAAACAGTGAATTAATGGGCCGACCTGCAAGTTTTACCATATAAGCTCATTCCAGATTTCTTCCATATTTATTCATTAAACTAAGGTCTACCATAAATGATTCTCTTCCGGAAAAAAAGTAAATATTTTCCCCCCTGATTAATTCCCTCTGTTCAATCTACTGTACATGGTCAGCTACTGCAGTCGTATTGAATTACATCTCCTTTCCCTAGCCTGAAGGGAATTTCATTTAGCAGACTGGCAAAAAATAGCAGCCACTTGGACTGACTAAGAGGTATTAATATAAAACTTTACCTCAACAAATATGCACGGTATCTTGCTTGATTAATGAAATGAAAACATAAAACAATTTACACTATGTTCCAATTTAAATGTTGTGTGATCTTGTTTATATTCTAAAAAGGAAAGCTAGCCATTTACAAAAAAAAAAAAAATCAAACGAGGGAGGGATGCGAAGTCCTCTATAGGGTTATTTTCGCTGTAAGATAAAGCAATCCTATTTGCACAACACAAATTCTAAAAATACACTAAATACGAGAGAGAATCGATGAAGAGCTTCTAACAAAAATGCATGGCTCCTCGTTGCAGTGGCGGATGCAGCATTTTAAGCCAAGCATTAGCAAACTAGTTGTCTACACTATTAAATAAGTCTCTTTCAATGTATCTCTCACTAAACAAGCATTAGCAAACCGGTTGTCAAATCGACTTGAAAACTTGTTTCTTAATATAACTCAAAGCTGGAAAAATGCTCTTTTTACACTTGTAGTTGTAATAATTGGTAGAATCAAAACTAGTGAAATTGCCGTTGTCGCTGGACAATTTCAGGGTTGTAGTGGGAAAAGATCGAACAAGTATAAGGAGAAAAGAGATCCGATTAGATCTTTATTGCAATTGAAATTTCGTTTATAGTTAATAAATTAATTTTATGTAAATTTGTGAACTAAGTAATGAGTTGGGTTGTATCGACAAAATACTCTAATGCTACTCACGTAACTGCCACACTAAACTGTACTTTAAGTACAGTTTCTACTTAGTAGGGGAAAGGGGGAAACTTAATAAATTATCAAGCCAACAAATGTTGACACTTGGATTGTGACATACATGGCCATAGCTCTGTCTTCCATCTTACTGTGGCATATGGAACGAACGGTGAAGGATTTGGATTGATTGGTTGTATGAATCATTTGAAAGCAAAGTTGCATGAAGGGAGATGGAGACGATTTAATAAGGTGGGGTTGTGGGGGAGGACTGTTTTCAATATCTTCATTGATATGGTGATGGAAAAGACAAAAATAATGGACCCATTTGGAAGAAGAAGAAAAAAAAAAGAGGATGATAAATTATGGATGTGTTAATTTCATGGTAGACCACATATTCCATTTCTAGTGTAAATCATATAGTTAGATTTTGATCATCAAGTCTTGAATTTTAATTAATAACTGCTATATGTTTAATATGAATATATAGTCTAGATCTACAGCTTATTAGAGCACAATTCCGAAGATTGTTCTCATAAACGATCGTTATATTAATTTTTTTAAAATATATCATCTAGTTTTCAAAAACATGAAAAATATAACACGTGGTAAATGATTTTCACATACTTGTTTACTCGTTTTTTTGTTCGTTCGTTGTTATACAATTAAAACTGAGATTGTTTTAAGAGACCAAGTCCGAGAATATAAATGAGGATTATGATATTCAATATATATCATATATGCAAAATCGAGAATATAACATGTTCATACAATAATAATTATTATTATTATTATTATTATTAGTATAATTAATTGGCCAGCGTACTTAAGGGGTCCAGTGGGCTGGGAGCAAGTCTACGGTAAGTTCTCTACCGCCTACGCGGATCACCATCCGTTACATTAGTTCTGACGATCTCAGCCGTCCATTCAGCCTAAACTATGATCTACCTGCGTAGTTTGGCTAGCGGCTGTCCAAGTTCGGTGCTTTTTTCCTCTCCGATCTCCCTGCGTAGATGAATGCAATTTCTCCACTCCTCCCTGTTTCACCGATTTCCGACCGACGACTGGCTGGCGGCTAGGTAAGTCGCCTCTCTCTTCCGACCGATTTCCGATTGTTCCCCAACCCCTTCAGCACCTCCGTCGACCCCCTGGCGGTTGAGCAAGAGAGCTGGCCGGCGAAGAGGCCTGCCCCTCCGTCAAATCCTCTTCTCTTCCCGTCCCGTTTCCCGTCCTTCTATCCGTTCGTCGATTCCTGGAGGCTATCCTCTTCTCTCTTCCGATCGATTTCCGATTGTTCCCCAAACCCTTCAGCACCTCCGTCGACCCCCTGGCGGATGAGCAAGAGAGCTGGCCGGCGAAGAGCCCAGCATTTCACATCCCGCCGTTGACGATTCGTTAAAGCGGCGAATAGATCGATCAAATTCATCACTGTCAGACAGGCTAACAGTGAGTGGATTCTAAAATTTGCCCCGTTTCAATTTGTGTGAGTGGTTGGAAAAAGGGATTTGACCTGATTGGGGTGTTTTTTGACAGAGCAAAGCCGATGCTTTTGAGTATGCAGAGCAAGTGTTAAAGAAGGGAAGCTATTTGTGCAAGCTATTGGACAAAGCATGCTTGATGCTACTGTATAAGAGAATCTTCCAGGTAAAGTTTGTTCATTATTCCAGCAGTGGATTCTTCCCTGGAAGATTTTCCTTAGGGATTGAATCTCAAACGCTCATCCTCTCCCTTCACTGTGTTGGACGAAGTAAACATGTCTCTGTTCTATTGCTTTGTATGATGCGGTGATAACATTTGCTTAGAGAGTATGCAATCTTCTCAGTAATTCATTGAGTTTCTACCTCCATTTTGGTAGGTGGACAAGGCCAGTGATCCCATGAAAATAGAATTAGAAGCAACAAAACGCCAGGATGTTGTCTGCATATCTGCTGTGTCTGGGGATGTTTTACAAGATTTCTGTGATGCAGTGCAGGATAAATTAAAGGTTCAGAGTTAAACATAATAGTTCGTTTGGTTCCATTAATGGATTTTAGTGAGTTTATGATGCCTGTTTTCTCATCTGTGTAGGAATCTATGGACAACGGGTAACTAATCCAGGCTCATGTACCCCTTAGCATTGCAAGATTGCTGCATTGATTTTACAATCAGTGGTCCCCTATGATTTGAGCTACAAATAGGTGCATTCTCAATACTTTTATTTGTTTGACCTTGACAACACTGTTGTGTTTTCTATCTACATGAATTAAAACTTGCTCTAGATAGCTTATTATCTTTGCTTACTCTTCAGAAAAAGGAGGGTTCATATAACAGGACACTAATTTACTATTAAGAATATTTTTGTTAGTTACGTTTAGAATTAATAGTAGTTATAGTTTCCTACTCAAATTGGTCCATCTATTTTAACTCTCTTTGTAGAATTAATAATATTAAATTTATTTCCTACTAATAAAAAACAATTCTTTTCCTCATCAATTACTATTTAGGAATAGTAAGAAGCACCTTCCCCGTAATCCTATAAATAAACCATGAAGCTGCAACATTGTATTCAATTTTAAGGTTTTGAAATATTCGTCCGTGTGCTTTGTCTAACATTCTTGCAATCGCATCCTCCATCTTTTTCAGCAATGTTCTCCAAAACTCCCAAAACACGAACTGCAAGTTCGACGAAGCTCCTGAAGACGACAACCACTGATAGTCCAAAGGAACTCATCCATGAATTCTCTGAAAGTCCAGAGAAGCTCTTCCACTAACTCACTCTTCACGACACCGATGTGTTAATCAAGGCGCGCCTTCTGCACTCATGGCGTTCTGTTAGTCCATCCAACCCTCAATATATTTACGACTTTGGAACTCTATGGGTTGATGAAACGGTAACTGTGCTTTCACAATTATTTTTGCTGGCCACATCATTCCATAATATTCACTGATTCTCTCCATGTGTATCGTTTTTCTTTTTTAGGGGATGCTTATACACGGCATTGGAAACCAAAATTTTGTTACTGAGTTTGAGCGAAAACTCATTGTTGGGTCTGTCTACAAAATTCAAAAATTCATAGTCCAGGAAGCTAAACATATGTACCGCCCATGTCAAAATAACTTAAGCATCTTTATCACTCCCGGTACTATGTTTGAAGATGTGACTACCTCTTTAGATTTCACTTCCGACAGCTTTGAGTTCTGTGAATTTGAAGCACTGGCAGAACGTATAGGTTCTAAGGCATTATTAACAGGTTAGATTTACTGTACTATTTTTTGTTTTGTTTTTATTTGGTATAAAGTTATTAACTATTTGCTTGGTGACAAACAGATGTTGTTGGCTGCCTTACTTCCATCAGCGAAGTTGATCACAAAACTACTTGCAATGGAGTTACCCCCTTCAAAAATTAGTACTTGAGAACGAGAGGTATTGTTTATGACCTATATGATTGGAATACTATAATGACTTTGAGCTGTTTTCCTGTTGCTTAAATAGGGAATTTCTATCTATATTATTGATCTTCCCTTTGACAATATAGCTAAAACTTTCCTATTATAAAAACAGAGGTACCTCCTTATCTATTTCCTTATGGGGGGAGTTAGCATATAAACTTAGAGCTGCTGAATTGATCGAGGCTGCCAAAACATCGCCTGTCATTATTGCCATAGGTGGGCTGACTGTTTCTACTTTTCGAGGTACTATCACTTGCTCTACCGAAAAAATTATGAGTTGGCAAGGACTGTTTTTATGGATTTTTTATTGAATTATGCGATTTGTTTATTCATAATTAAATTCATAGCTAATGTCGACGCTTCAAGTACTTCTGCTACGCGGATAACCCTGAACCCTCAAACGCTTGAATTTGGGTACTTTAATCCATACCCAGACGATTTTGGCGACCTTATAAAAGCGTATGTGTTTTCAATCATTCTGTTATATATATTCAAAAACCATTTTATGAATTCCTGTGAACTAACAAATTACTCTTAGCAGTGCTTCCAATGCCTTAGGTGTTGTCTCTTCAATCCCTGTGACCAATGAAACACCTGAAAAAAATGCCCAACGTGCTCTGGAATCACAGCGGACAGTAACCGAACTCATTAACATGCGTGCAACCGGAGAATCACTGGTACCTATTCTTCAAAACTTTTTGATCTTTCATTGCTTTTATTCGGTGCAACAACATTAATACTTCTTATTTACATTGTAGAATGACATTTATATTTGCCAAGCAACTGTTACTGCTGTGAAATCAACAAAAACTTGGGCATATCGAGGTTGCACAAAATGCCGTCGAACCGTCACCAACTGCGGATTAAACTATTGGTGCGAAAAACACAATCAGATACCCCCTTCAGAAACACAGCAATGGTATTCTCACCTCCCATGCATATTTGTATGTCTAATTTAATAATAATAATCTAATAATAATGATGTACGATGTTTTTATTATTTCATTCAGGTACCTCACAAGACTGATTGTACAAGATGGCACTGATGAAGCAGTATTCCTTCTCATAGGAGAAACTGCTGACAAACTGCTTCGGAGAAAATGTTCTGAAGTTTATGATAGTTTTCCTCAGGGCACTGGCATTTTACCACCGGAAATTGAAACTCTTTGTGGTCTAACCTTGGAATTTCATGTCAAAATTCCAAAACAGAATTACAAGGGCGGAGAGGGAGACTTCACAATAACAAACATCATTGGGCTTCACCAACAGACTACAAAAACAGCTAAAAGGAAGCTTCAAGCTTTGGAAGCACCAAAAAGGTATTGTCCTTATCGTTTTACATAGTTTCTTTATATTAGTACTTCAAATCAAAGTCGAACTTTAGCTGCCTCTACTATTTAGAGAACCGGATTCGGCAACCACGACTGATTATATGAACCTGACTGGAGAAATGGAAAACACTCAGCATACAGAGACTCAAGTTATTGAAGAAATATCAGATTCAGGGTACGTAATATTTTTGTGTTTTTCCCATCCATAAAGTCCGTTCACTCGCCAGATTCTACATTTACTTACATCCCAACAATGTCATGCTCTATTTTCATAGGAGGACTGACATAGTCGTAGACTCGAGAAAAAAAAAGAAAAGGTAAAGAATATTTATTATCGTTCCCCTTCCATTGTATCGGTTCCATTGCATAAGACCCTTTGTAAATACTTCATATATCCATTTTTTGTAACATATAAAATACTCACCAATACTATTCAACTTGAGAATTCCGATGCAGCATTGACCTTCCACCGGCACAAGCGAAGAATGGAAACTCAACTTCTGCCTCCAGCTGTAAAAATTTGAAGAAACCCACTGCTGTGGAAATCTTCACCGATAAGATGCCCAGAAAAGAACATCCAGTGCTTGGAAAAAATGAACTTCTACAGGATTCAAGGTACGTATTTGGTACACTGCTTTCTTAAAAATGTTTCACTTCCTCACATCCATTACAATGCCATACATCTGAAAAATGTGCAGGAACAAATATGATTGTTCGAATCGAAACCAGAAGGGAAAACAGTCGAAAAATTGTCAAAAAGCCATAAACAACAGGTGCTCATTGCTAACTCTCTTCATCCCAACACAATTAAGCCCCTCCTTCTATGTCCCTATAGCATATATTGATAATGTCGACAGAAAAATTCATTGCTATTCCAAATTTATTTAGGCACACTGATGATGGTGCGGACACAGTGATTATGGTGAATTCAGATGACGAGAAATCATCTTCTGACAATGACTTACCTTTGTCAAAAATCTTGGGAGACAAAAAACCTCCCAAGAAAAAAAGCTCATCAGCAAACAAAGCACTTTCAAAAGAGGCGAAATGCAGGTTAGAAGACTACTGACCAGAAGCATGTTATATTATTTTTATTACTATTTGTTAATTATATTAGTTTTGGTTAAAGAAAACTAACTGAATTAATCTTATGTTTCATTGTAGCATTAACTCACCCTTGGCACGAGTTAAGAAGGAAAAACTTGAGGTAGCCTCTAAGTCAACATCGACCACACCAAAGTCCACTACCTCGCCTGCTGTTGCTGAAGTACCTGGGAAACGCATGCGACAACCGACAAAGAAATATTGTCGTTAAGAAGATCACTTGGACTAGAAAAACCATTTATTTATTGGCTAAACTAGATTAAGTAACTCTGTTTGCGTAAACATCATTTGGGGTATATGGATGCAGCTTAACTATATTTTCGGTATTTGGGAGGACACCTTTTATGTTATAGCCCTTCTTTATTCTCTATCACTTTGGACGTAATTTAGTTCTTCTTATTAATCAATTCAGTTTTGGTTCTATACCATATTCATTGACTGAACATTTCAGTATCCCTCTTGAACTACACAAAGCAGGTTATCGAATACCAGACTGACTGAAAAATGGTCTATCTCTCTTCAATTACACAAGGCAGGTTGCCCAAACACTAAATAGATTAAAAGCTCCATTGATGAAATTGTTGAAGTAATTATTCTTTAAAGTATACACTTGCATACAAATTGTGAACACCGATTCTACCTACAATAAATCGTGTCACAGATAAAGGTTCTTCATTCTCTCACACTACCACACACAAAAATTAACTAGAGGATGAGTTTAAACTGGAGGCCACCATGGATCTTTCCGTCCGGTCGATTGTTTCCCAGGTACCATGTTCCATCACTGTCTGCCGGTTTGACTCTATCTCAACAAAATCCGCCGATCCTCTTTTCTTCTTCACCGTTCAATTGCCGCTTGAATGCAGGCTTCATAGATGGGAACGATTATGAATGTTCAATCTTTAAACAAAGCCTCTGAATCCGTGTAATAAACGCCTAAGAACATGTTGTGCAGCCGCAATTGGACCCTTCCCTTTTCTCCCGCTCTGTCGACCGCCAAGCGGTTATACAACCGACAAAGCCCATTTCTCCCCGCCGCGCGATACACAGTATTCTCAAGCTCTGAACGTCCGTTGACGAAACGCTTTCACTGCATCTTTCCCCAGCTTCGGAGAAAACAAAAAAACAAATCAAACTCCGAAAAGGAAACAACTACCGATCACCTACCTCCATTCCTTTACAACATGTTATTATAAAATTATTAACTATCATACTACCATAATTCAACTCTTACAAGGAATACGGATTCAGTCATCTGTAAGTAAAAGGAAAAGCAGGTAAAACAACACCAATCAAAACCTATAAATATATAACAAACAAATGGTTTTCGCATCAGAAAAATCAACCCACCATATTACAACAACTCGAAGAAACAGAGCAGGATTGGGAAGACTCGCCCGTGGATTAATCATCAATTTATTCTCGGTAAGAAGAGATACCTCCATAATTATCTTCACCAACCAAATTGGGGTTTCAATTAATCTTTTCGATACACCAACTCTCCTAATATATTTACAGCCTGGCCGTGAGACACCATGGAAAGAGAAGAGCCACCACTGCATCAACATCTGTCGTTGTACAAACGAAAGGAAAGAGGAAGTCAGAGTAAGAAACCAGAGGATTCAAGGCTACCACCCAAACGACGAAAAACAGGGATCGACAGGCGATCCAAAAAGCTAGCCACCGCTAACTTCAACCCTTTCAGACAGCCTTTCTCAACTGAGACCTATACCAGCAACACAACATTAACAGCTGAAGATAGACCCCAAACCCAAATTCAACCACAGGTTCAAGAAACAACAGACCAGAATTCACAACCAACAACTCAAACACAAACCGAGGAAAATACAGCAGATGTTCAACAACCCCAAATACCGACTACTGTACAGAGGTTTGATAACAGTATCCTAGATTTGGGATTACCAACCTTAGCTTGCACACACTGTGGTGCGAGGTTTTGGCCACAAGAGCAACTGAACTACAATAGGCCAACCACCACACCGATTTATACATTGTGCTGCCAGCAAGGAAGGATACGCTTGCCACTTCTAAAACCAACACCACCATTTATGGACAAGCTACTGGATGTGAATGGTGATTCAATGGCCACTCACTTTGCAAAACACCGACGTCCGTATAATGCCGCCTTCTCATTCACATCAATGGGTGCAAAAATTGATCAACGACTGCTGAATTCCAGAGGGCCATATTCGATGGTAATATGCGGGGAGAACTATCACCTTATTGGTTCGTTGCTGCCACCTAATGGACAAAGACCCAAGTTTGCACAGTTATACATGTTTGATCCCGCCACAGAAGTTCAAGATCGGATGGCGAACTTTTCAAGCAACGAGGATGTTCTGAAGCCAGAGATAGTTTCAGGGTTAATGGAAACGTTGAACGAAACAAATGAGTTGGTCAAAAGCTTCCGACGAGTACGAGACCACCTACAAAATCCAGCAAACCAAAACCTGCGGCTCAGAATTGTTGGTGCTAGAGTGAAGAATGGAGAACAGTATGAACTACCTACTGGACAGGAGATAGCTGGCTTAATCCCGGGAGATTTTCAACCAGACAATAATGACAGAGACATAATCGTTCTACACAGGAGCGAGGGGCTACGTCGTATAAACAGTCTCAACCCCAAATTTGACGCTCTACACTTTCCATTGTTGTTTCCATATGGAGAAGATGGTTTTCACACAGGAATATATTATAATGAACAGTCAAACAGACCATCAAGACAGAGAAAATGCATAACTCAACGAGAGTACTACTCCTTTCGTCTCCAACATCGTGACAACGAGGGCTCTACCCTAATGAGAGGCGGGAAAGTTCTACAACATTATATCATAGATGCATTCTCCACGATCGAACAGAACCGCCTTATATTCCTCAGGCAAAATCAGGAACAACTACGATCTGAAATCTTCCAAGGATTGTATGATGCTTACAAAGCAGGCAAAGAAACCGGAAAAGATTTAGGAAGGATAATATTACCAGCATCGTACACAGGGGGCCCACGATATATGAAAAACCTATACCTCGATGCAATGGCAATTTGCCAACATTTTGGCAATCCTGATCTATTTATTACATTCACTTGCAATGCCCAGTGGCCAGAAATCGTAAATGCATTTGCAGAGACTGTTGGGAAACGAAGTGAAGACAAGACGCAAATTGTGGCTCGAGTATTCAGAATGAAGTTAAAAGCCTTGAAGGATCGCATCATAAAGGAAAAATATTTCGGCCAAACCGTGGCAGGTAATGCATATTTCATCAATCTTCAGTACAAATTCAGACTTATTTGTTGATAGCAAACTATGATAGCATTATACTAATTTCTTCAAGTCATAGTCCAAACCAACTTTCTCACCTGTTCAACTATCCAAAAGCATATGCAATTTTAAACTTCTTAGAAACGTCCATATACAACAACACACTAATATAATAACTACTTCTTGCCGAAAATCATATTCATTCTTCACCAACCTACATCAATTAACGTGATTATGTATTTGCAGATCTCCACACTATAGAATTCCAGAAGCGAGGACTACCGCATGTGCACATTCTTATATGGCTAGATGATTCTGATAAACTGAAAGACATTGCAGCAATAGATTCAATAATAAGTAGTGAAATACCTGATCAAAATATAGATCCAGAGGGATACGAAGCGGTAACACGATTCATGATGCATGGACCATGTGGGCAATCAAATACATCTGCACCTTGCATGATAGATGGTCGCTGCTCAAAGCATTTCCCAAAACCTTTTAATTCAGAGACTACATATGATCAGTTTGGATACATCGTCTACAAAAGGAGGGATACAGGAATACATGTCGAAAAGGGCAGGACAAAGCTTGACAATAGGCATGTTGTGCCGTACAACAGAGACCTTTTGGTGTGGTTGCAGGTACATATTAACGTGGAAATTTGCCACAAAGGAAGACTGATAAAATATCTGTTCAAATATCTCACAAAGGGACATGACAGATCTATGGTAGAAGCAACAAACAGAGCATCAACATCACCAGAGGAACAAGAGCCGGTGGATGAAATAGCACAGTATTTGGATTGCCGATATCTCTCATCATATGAAGCAGCTTGGAGAATTTATGAATTTCCCATACACGAGAGAACACCAGCAGTTCTCAGATTGTGTGTGCATCTCCCCAATAAGCACACAGTTCCTTATAACGAGGATGAACCACTAGAAAATGTGCTGCAGCGGCGGAGAGTCAATAACACCATGCTAACTCAGTGGTTCAAGCTTAACAGAACAAATCCAACTGCCAGGACACTCACCTATCAAGAAACACCAAATAAGTTTGTATGGGATCCGAAACAAGCAGATTGGTTTCCGAGAAAGCGAGGATTTCAGATTGGCAGAATAGTGTCTGTTCCGCCTGGAACAGATGCCGTATATTTGAGGATGCTACTAACGAAAGTACGAGGTGCTTTAAGTTTTGAACACCTCCGGACTGTGAATGGTGTATGTTATAGCACATTTAAGAAGGCATGCCAAAAGATGGGATTGCTATCCACGGATGAGGAGTGGATATTAGTGCTAGAAGAAGTTTGTCGATGGGGACAACCATCTTTGATAAGGACTACCTTTACTTCACTCCTCATGTTTTGTGAGATTACAGAACCTCACTCTCTGTTTGATAAATTCTGGGAAGAAATGGCAGATGATATAGCATATCGAGCTAGACTTCAAAATTCTTCCAGGTACTTTGTCCCGCCATCAAGTTCCTTGAGAAACTCTGTACTTATAGAGCTGCAAAGACTTCTGAGCTATTATTCTACTACACTGCAAAATGTCGGTCTGCCGACTCCACAGTTGGATGACTCAGATAGGCTGCAAAATAGTCTAATTGCAGAGCAACTTGACTATGACATTAACGAACAAAGAAGAATAGCAGAGACAGGTTTGGCGTCACTTAATGAAAATCAAAGATATGCATATGATGCTGTAATCGACTCAGTCTGCAACGAGAAAGGATCTTTGTTCTTCTTATATGGATATGGAGGAACGGGAAAGACATTCCTATATGATACCCTCACTGCAAAGTTGAGAAGTATGAACAAAATCGTCCTGGTAGTTGCGTCCTCGGGAATAGCTGCAACACTACTACCTGATGCAATAACAGCACATTCGAGATTTAAAATTCCACTAAAGATCGACAGAACTTCGACTTGCATGATTAAGAAGGGATCACATCTTGCTCAACTAATCAAGGAAGCAGCACTCATAGTTTGGGATGAAGCTCCAATGACCCATCGATTCTCTTTCGAGGCAGTGGATAGATCATTTTGCGACGTCATGAATTGCCCAATAAGTGGAGATGGCTACAAGCCATTCGGAGGAAAGTGTGTACTTCTAGGAGGTGATTTCAGACAAACATTACCAGTTGTAGTTGAGGGCGGCCGTGAAGAAAGTATCGATTCTTCTTTGACAAGATCGCATCTTTGGAAATATTTCAAGGTATTACCCTTGACAGTCAACATGCGCATCAACGCAACCCTCAACAACCTACAACGCATTTATGATGGCAAGGATTTTGCAAGCTGGGTTCTAGCTATTGGAGATGGAAGGATAAAGCGCACAACATTCACGTCATCTGTTTACACCGATTGGATAAAAATCCCAGATAAGTTCATCATCCCACATATAGGAAACAAGATTCAAGCAATTACTGATACTGTCTATAATGATTTTGGTTCTTACTATGACAATCCCAATTACATTAAGAATCGAGCTATAGTGACGCCGACAAATCGCACGGTTTCAAAGATAAATGCATATATGTTGGCTAAAGTAAGGGGACAAGGAAAATTGTTCTATAGTTCTGATTCAATTGAGGACGACTCACCAAACAGTATAAGGCTTGAAGAAGAATATCCAACTGAGTTCTTAAATGGATTATCCTTCAACGGTGTGCCAGAACATGAGATACATTTGAAGGTCTCAACTCCGATCATCCTGCTTCGAAATTTGAATCCAGGTATTGGACTGTGTAATGGGACAAGGATCATGATTACACATTTGGGAGAAAATATTATTCGAGGTGATATCATTGGAGGAAAGTACGACAAGAAAACAGTTATCATACCGAGGATTGTGCTTAACGTTACCGAACATCGATGGCCATTTGTCTTGAAGAGGAGACAATTTCCAGTAAGGGTCTGCTATGCAATGACAATCAACAAGAGCCAAGGACAAACTCTGGATACAGTTGGGGTTTACTTGCCTAAGCCGGTGTTTAGTCATGGTCAGCTATATGTCGCAGTTTCACGAGTTCGATCGGCTGACGGATTGCATATACTGATTGACAATGAAGCAGAAATTCCGCATAACTTCACAAGAAATATTGTATACGAAGAAACTTTTACAGATATAGATGAGAGAACTCAAGCACCGACTGGTAATCACCTCACTATCAAGACTAACTTCATTTAATCCAAAAAAATTCTTATTTTCTCAACGTAAACAAGTCTACTAACCAATGAAATTCTCATTTTTATAGGGGAAAGGGACATTGAATGAACACAAGGTGGATAATACGCTCCGGCCCAGTTATATTAACAATCTTGGTACAAACTGTAAGTGAATTTTTACACTACATCTTATCTATTAAAAGATACCCGAATAATTAAGCTTTGTTGGGTATGTGATTTATTGCAGGAAGGACATGACGCAGGATCGGCTAAGATAATGAACCAACGAAAATTAAGACGCCCGGGAGAAGAAGATCATCAAGTCCTACTCGCCTATGTACTCTATAGCTACAATAATTTCTATTAAGTCAAACAATACGAAACCGATTTATATTCAGCAATATACCGCGGCAACGCGCGGGCTATTTCTTCTATTAAGCCAAACAATATGAATCCGAATTATATTCACCAATATACCGCGGCAACGCGCGGGCCATTTTTCTAGTTATTATTATTATTGATGAATTAAATGCTGATGGTGGGGTAGAGAGGCTAAGCATATGTCTCTTATAGATCCAAAATCACATTGAAGGGAGAAGAAAAGAAGGACCATGAGGCTGAGGGGACATCCCAATTTAATTTCTGCCTTTGATCATTGGCCCCCTAGCTCCAGCTTTGTATGGTCCAACCTTTGCCTTTAATTACCCCTATTCAATGAGCCTCATTACACTTGTCCTCATTTGGCAGTTCCACGTCGGTATGACTATATGGATGGAAACGGGATGGATTTTGGATGGTTTTTCCTAAAATTCATCCCCACTTCATTTTCAATTCGTAAACTTAAGCCTTCTCTTGATTTTTAGATAACGAATTTTCATTCTGTAAATTCAGACCGAATTCAATTTACAATTAATGTAATTAAGTTAAACATACATATAATCTCAATAGCTATAATGTCCAACAAACATTATATATCATAAAATAACCTAAAAAAGTATGAGAAACGTAACAAAATGGTATTTTTTTAGGAGAAATTAGAGTTAAAAGGAGGCATATATATGTTGATGGAATTGAAAAATGAAACGGAAGTACTGTTTAGAGTTATTTTAAAATTTAAATCCAGTGGAAGATCTAGAAATGAATGATGAACATAACATGTAAATGAGTGTAGGTATAGTACAGGATTTATATATGGGGTGGTTTCGTTTATGAGGATAGGGTGGAGAGAACTAAACATGCATATTATCCTCAACCTACTATCTACTTTGTGAGTATTACCGATACCGGTCACTTAACCGCGGTCAATATGGAAATTCGTTCGTTAATTGGATCGAGAATTGAAGGATTGCTGGAATCACATTTGTGGGTACAATATAATTCCTAGTTATAAACAGAAAAATGGAGGTAAAAGAATGATTAAAAAATTGTTGAGAGAGAAGCTGTATACTAATGATATTTTATTTTTGAAATTAATGTGTTAGCACATAAAGTTATAACATAAATTATCATGCCTCCACAAACGAAGCCGTATGTATGTGTAACCATGCACTGATTAGTTTATTATATTAGGTTGGTAGATATCATGAGATGAGAACTTGTTGTGTATTAATCAGATACTGTCTGCAAATCGTACAACATATATACATGGCCTATTGATAATGATTCATGTGGGTTTCAACAGGTCGTTGGAAGTGCCGACGGATATATAATACTTCATTTTTATTTTATAGCTAGAATAATGGGTGCAATATAATCAATGCATTAATAGCAAGCCATGCATGCTACTTTAACTAGTTTATCATACATATTATAATCGATGGAGGAGAAAATCTGTCAGCTATAAAATCGGTGTTTTATAGTCGATGTCTTGCAGATGAATCTCAAATGGATCGTCGTGATCAACAAAAATGCGGAATGGAAACTAATTGAATGCAATGCTTAAATGAAGCATCAACAAGGAACGATTCGAGCTATAATCAAACTTTTAGTATGCTTTACACTCCACGAAACAGTAAAACTCGTTGTTCCTTATCTCTTCTATGAAATTTGATTCAATATGATGGATTACACTACATACTAATGGGTGAGTGTTATACCTTTTTATAATCAATTCAAGTTTTTTTTTTTACTGTAAGCACTAAACAACTTCAAAAAGTTTGTATAAGTTTAAAATCGGACTCTAAAAGTTCTTCCGGGTATAATATTAAAATTTCTCGATTCGTACGCACTCCAACTTTCTCAAAAATAGACCTATCATCTAAGACGAAGAAAATGTCATTTGTTTATAGTATTTTAAGTGGTTCTTTCTTTAAACAACAAACATAAATTTCAAACCAACTATCTAAGAACAGAGATTGCATGATAGATAATAGGCATTAGCATCCATTCGATTGAAATTCATTTCTTTTTTGCTTAGAAGGACGAGATAGAGATCAAAGTAGGAGATTTGAGCATCCAGATATTCATGATCCTGGGTAAATTGAAAATCTTTGGTTGGGCTTTTGATTTAATGTTGAAGAATTGCGAGTTTAGGTGTTGAAACTTGAATGTGGCGTGGGGCAGTTGGCGCCAATATACAACTGATGATGGGCTGTGATTCTGGTCGGGCCTTCATTGGTAGTAGCTAGTCTTGGGCTTGGTTTCTTGCATGGATTCGTTCATAAACTATCCATCCACTTCAGTACTGTTCCTATCAAAAGATGTCCATTTATAGTTCTACGAAGCCCATAGTATTCGAAAAAAAACTCACAGTTCTCGAGCTGCTATGGTGGACTTTGCTCATTGTGTGGGTTAGGCTGTTCGGGTTGTTTTTGCGGGTGCCATAGTTTGTACCTTTTTGGGTTTGATGGTTTGTGTTCCATGGTTACAGAGTGGCTCATTTGGTGGTCACTCAGGTTCTGTTCTTGTCGCGTCATTTGTTTGAGGTTCGACTTTGTTTCTTTATTTCGTAATGAAATTAATTTTGTTGTAAGGTTACGTTATCTTTGTTTGTTCCTCTTTTTAAGATTGATGTAATGAAGAGAAGAAGAAAAAAACTCACAGTTATTGTTACCGTTATCTCAATTAATAGATTTTTTTTTAATGCAATCATTGTTACTTTTGCAAGGGACCTCCTCAATCCAAATAATTTGCAAGTTGTGCTATACCTTTATAAAAAGCTAAGAAGGATCTCTGTCATGGATTTTCTTTTCTTTTGTGGGTGGCAATGGATATTTCGTTGATTGATAGATACAGCCTGACTGGTAGCTGTTGGTACTACTTGTAGCAGCTCAGGTGCCCAACGACAATAATACACCTTCCTCACCTCATCGGACGGGCTAAGATCAGGTGACTAAGGGGGTCCTTTAGTCACATGACTAAGTCAATCTCAACCATCCAGTCTCATTAAAATCTAATGGTCCTAATTTATTCAGTTTAATGAAGGATAAGATTGTAATTACACATTTATTTTATTTAACAATTAACATAAAATAAAACACAACACATCCAGGTATTTCCCGCCCCCTCGTCGCCGACCTTCCGCAGTTCCGCCGGTCCCTCGCGCGAGATAATTTTTGTCGGATCCCCCTACCGGAATTATTTCATGGCCTTTTGGGCATTCTTTCTTTCCTTGGCCTTCTGGCCATTCTTCCCAGAATTTATTATTCCATTTTTTTTCCTTGGCCTCCTGGCCATTCTTTGTTTCGTGATTTTATTCCCCAGCAGAGAGAGAGGGAGTGTGTGTGAGTGAGAGAGTGAGAGTGAGAGAGAGTGATAGAGAGTGTGTGTGTGAGAGAGAGAGAGTGAGTGAGAGAGAGAGAGTGAGAGAGAGAGTTTTCCGGCGATCGGAGGAAATTTCCCGGCGACAGTGTTGGATTTTGTGATGTTTGTTGACCTATTTTGTAATGTTTGTATAGATTCGGTTTGTATTGTTTGTAATTTTTAGTGACATTTTGTACTGTTTGTCGTGTTATTTTGTAATGTTTGTACGTTTTGTTATTTTGTAATGTTTGTCGGGTTTTTTTGTAATGTTTGTAAACTTTGTTATTTTTGTGCACCATGTTTATCATTTTTGTCAACCATGTTTGTAATGTTTTTTATGTCTAAAAAACAACCTGGTTGACTTTTGGATGGAACTTCTCTATATAGGGATGGAGCCTCCAAAGTCAACCCGAGTGTTTTTTCAGTTCGTATGGATTGTCGGTCTAGTTTGTCATTTTTGTCCACCATGTTCGTACTGTTTGTATGTCTAAAAAACACCCGGGTTGACTTTGGGAAGGAGCCCCTCTATATAGGGATGGAGCATCAAAAGTCAACCCCAGTGTTTTTTCAGTTCGTATGGATTGTCGGTCTAGCTTGTCATTTTTGTCCACCATGTTCGTACTGTTTGTATGTCTAAAAAACACCCGGGTTGACTTTGGGAGGGAGCCCCTCTATATAGGGATGGAGCCTCAAAAGTCAACCCGGTTGTTTTTTCTTTTTGTATGGTTTGTATTGTTTGTCGGTCTAGTTTGTATTGTTTGTACAGTTCATACGTTTGTAATGTTTGTAAATCTTTTTGTATGTTTTGTCGCTCTAGTTTGTACTGTTCGTATGTTTGTATGGTTTGTACTGATTGTAAATCCGATTTGTATACTTCGTAATTTTTCATAATATCCAAACTACCCCTGCCATTAATTAAATAGCCCTTCCCACTTTTTAACCATTGAATTAAAGTGTCCAGATCTAATGGCTAGGAGGGATTTAGTCAAGTGACTAAGCACCCCCTTAGTCACCAGATCCGCACTCTCATCGGACGGCGCTGCCAGCGAACCATTTCTAATCCAACGGCCGTGATTATTCGTGTACACGTCACTGTACCGTATTCTTACAGCATACGAGGAAAAGGAAACTACCGTATTTATAACGGACGGAGTCATGGGAGTCACATGATGCGCGCCATTTTCTTCCTCTTTGTCACCACTCCGTTTGTCGTTTTCCGTGACAGACGGATTCACGAGTCTGACTGGATGGCTGACTCACCCGACCCAATGGAACCAGAAATGGACACGTCATCACCCGCACTCAGTCCCCGGGAATCGCTCTCCACCGTCCGACCTCTATCTCCTCCTCAGATATTTTCCTTCCGCACTCACACTCTCACAGTGTCATTCCCCACCATGCACTCCAACTGTTGTATAAATGCCCCTGTGAACTCTCATCGCCATCACTGAAAACCTTCGCCTCATAGTAAAATCTAAGCTTTCTCCAACCCCAATTCGATCCCCATGGCGGCGACAATCACCTCCACCTTGAAAACCCCTTTCCTCGACACCAAATCGGTCTTCAATGGCGCCCCGATCCCGGCCTCCATCGCCCGCTTCACAACCATGAAACCCGCCTCTGCAGGCGTCTCCATGTCCATGTCCAGCCCGCCGCCTTACGACCTGAACTCCTTCAAGTTCGCGCCGATCAAGGAATCCATCGTCTCCCGCGAAATGACCCGCCGATACATGACCGACATGCTCACCTACGCCGACACAGACGTCGTCATCGTCGGCGCCGGATCCGCCGGACTCTCCTGCGCCTACGAGCTCAGCAAGAACCCCGACATCCGGATCGCCATCATCGAGCAGTCCGTCAGCCCCGGCGGCGGCGCGTGGCTCGGCGGCCAGCTGTTCTCCGCCATGGTCGTCCGCAAGCCCGCACACCTCTTCCTCAACGAGATCGGCGTCGACTACGACGAGCAGGACGACTACGTCGTCATCAAGGTAGTTAAATTTACTAATTACATGTGTCATTCACATCTTAATTATAAAATGAGGTACCTATTGGTAAATAGACTTTTGAAAGAAATGTACATGACTAAATTACCTATTTACTCCCTCTATTATACTCATTAGACAAATGCATGCTTGATTGGGTAACTGATTTAATTACAACCATGGTCCTCAATTTTTTGTGATCCCAATTTGGGAAATGAAGCACGCGGCGCTGTTCACCTCGACGATCATGAGCAAGCTGCTGGCACGGCCGAACGTGAAGCTGTTCAACGCCGTTGCGGCGGAGGATCTGATCGTGAAGGGAGGCAGAGTAGGCGGCGTGGTGACGAACTGGGCGTTGGTTTCGATGAACCACGACACACAGTCGTGTATGGACCCGAACGTGATGGAGGCGAAAGTGGTGGTGAGCTCGTGCGGCCACGACGGGCCGTTCGGAGCCACGGGAGTGAAGAGGCTGATGGACATCGGGATGATCGACAAGGTTCCAGGGATGAAGGCGCTCGACATGAACGCGGCCGAGGATGCGATCGTTAGGCTGACGAGGGAAGTTGTCCCCGGGATGATTGTTACGGGGATGGAAGTTGCTGAGATCGATGGGGCTCCCAGAATGGTAAGAAATTCGGGGATTTTTGTTGGTGGATTGATGATTTGATTCTAATTCAAATCGGTTGAACCGAATTGGGTTGGATGGGTTGATTTGATTCTTGGTCCTAATTGGGTTTGGGTGAATTGATTCGTGCTTTGCGTTGCAGGGACCAACATTTGGAGCGATGATGATCTCCGGCCAGAAGGCGGCTCATTTGGCACTGAAGGCGCTTGGAGAAGCAAATGCCTTGGACGGTGGAGTCAACGGCAAGGTGAAGCAGCCGGAGTTTGTTATCGCTGATGCAGAAACTGCCGGAGAGACTGTGGATGCTTAATGAGGACTATGTAAAAGTAACTAATAAATGAATGTCGAGTTAATGATAATAAGAGGAGAAGGGAAGAAGAAGAACTAGTGTGTGAATGAGGTGTTTGCTAGTTTCTTTGGGTGTTTTTTCTTCGTTCTTTTGGCTTTTTGGAAGAGTGGTCGTTGACGAGTTTTAGTTAACTTGGGAAAGTGCTAATCCGTGTTTGATCTGGATTTCAGTTGGAGTGCTTCTTGTGTGAGCCATTTCGGTCCAGTCAATCAAGCCAACTTTATGGGCTTCAGGCCTCTACCTGTAAACATGGGCCAAATGTTTGAAGTAATATCATGGTGGGCTATGATTCTGTCTTGGACTTTTAGACTCCTGCATGGATTCATCAATTACCCCTAATTCCCTCGACTTCTCTAGAACGGTAGAAGTACAAGTCCATTTATTTTTAGGCTTAAGGAAAGCCCATTAGTGAAGGAACTTCCTTACGGAACATAATGACTTGATTCTATTCCATTCTTAGGTTCAACATCATTCGTGCATAGTCGTAAGTCGGGCCATTGAAGCTATCGAATGGTCACTTAATCACCTTCTTTGCCCACGATCTTGTTGTATGTTCGAGCTCGTTAGATGTCACCCCGTGGGATGCATAGCGATTAAGTCGAGCGTACGAACTCGTTAGACTTCAACCTTAATGAAATTGGTTTACCAACTCGTCGATTTCTACAAATTTTTACCTTGTCGGGTGTCAACATCACAGGTGGATAGTCATCATGCCACGGTCATCTAAGCTTTGCTAACTAATAATACTAAAATCAAATGAGCATGGAATGTCATTGTAACCCAATTTAATGGTTGCTTATTCAACGCTTCCCCCCGTGATTTCTGTAAGTGATAAAGATTAAGGCAAAGGAAGGCACATCACACGTACTCCAAACTGATGCAATACACAATAATTTGGTACATCAAAGCCTTCTTTTATCAAAACTACAAACACACTGAATAATGCATAAAATTTTGAGGCTGTGATTAGATACAATTAATTATAATGATCAAACCCATTTTAGGTTAAACAAGCCCAAAAGCTTTCTGCAACCCTTTCTCCATTTAGGTGTAAACAGTAACTATCTTAATCAACGAAGCAGAAAGATAAGATAAGTACATGCATCGATGGGCGTAGTTGTTTGTCCTCTCTAATTGATCTTTGAATTGCTTTTTCTTAATTATTTTGATTTGGGGGCAGAATTGTGAAGCTAATACGAAACCACACATCTATCGTTTGCCTAAATTCAATCAATACCTCCCACTTTCAGGGGCTTATCATCACCTAATCTCCATCTAACTTTTTTTGATCGATTAAGATGTGGATTTGAGTGACAACTATCTTAATTGCAACTTGATATTTTTTTTTTTAAATAATGTGACCAACAAGTGATGTCTATTTTAAAGAGATATTTGTTATTTTCTTTTAATCCAAGATAAGCTCGCAGGGCATGGCGCAGGATAACACAATTACAAGATAGAGACTAACAAAGAACGGTAATCCGTATGCAGCCGGACTCCCGATAAAAGATCCCGTTTTGCTATGAGGCGGGGGGCTTTGTTGAACATCCGAGGAACAAGGAGACACGAGACTGATAGAAAGGAGGAAAGGAGAGAGCTAACCCTATTTGCCTCCCGACGAAGGGAATTATTGAGCAATCACTAAAAGTAAAAGTTCAAATAGAGGACCTGGATCGTGAACAAAAATCAAAGCCAATAAACCCATCCAAGAAGAAAGAAAATGGTTTTGGTTTGTCACTATAGGTGAGAGCTAACCTATTTGTCTCACGACGAATGTATCGGGATAAAAAAAACTTACGAATCTGTCAACATATATATCGTGTATTAATACCCTGTACTACTATCGAAAAATTCTTAGTATCAAGCCGAAACAAACACCAACCGCAAACCTCGTGTTTCAACGCCAAGTAATAACCTCATCATCTCCAAGAACCCGTCTTCGTCATCCCCTCTGACAAAATTAGTAGAAACTCCAATCATCGCACACTCAGGCACCAACCATCGCGTCCTCGGACCGGATATGGACCACCTCATGTGCTCGAACCATAGCACCACCCCCACCATAATGGCTAATCAATCACATCAGATGTAGCATTTAGACGCAATTAAAAATTGTATGCAGTCCCAGAGAGTGGAATGAATGGAGATTTGATACTGCCGCCATTGCCGACGGAGGATGAGATCGGAAACCAAACCCCACATTCCATATGGCCCAATCGGTTGCTTCCAAACCCAGCCTAACTTCCTTCTTCCATCTTTCTTCTGTCTTCCATTTCCTTCTTTCTTTCGTTAGCAGCAAGTTGACTTCTGACCCAAAGCGACGCGGTGGCAGCTGCTCTGCTTGCCTTGGGCCCTGCTTCCTTCCGGCTCAGCATGAGACCACGATAGGGGACATGAACGTGTCAATTCCTCTATGGTTATAAACTCTGACACTTCGACGGAGTTGGTAATTTGCCTTCGAACGTTTACCTTATTTTAATGTCTTCAAGCAGAGCCTATCACACGTGTAAATCCAAAAGCATCTTTTGGCCTTACATTTTGACTTCCTATCCCCACCACCAGAGGATTTTCACATTCCACTTCTTCCAAATTCCTTCCTAAACACAGAATTTGCACAGTTTTTATGCGGTTATGTTCAGTGTTCTCACTAATAATCCGTCTTCTTCTGCTCCTCTGCACAAGTCTATAAAAGCACACACTAAAAGAGATTTCCTTCCATTTTAGAAAAAGAAAAACAGAGCAGTCAATTTTAGGCATGGAGGAGAAGATGGAGTTGCCTGCAGGGTTCCGGTTTCATCCAACGGACGAAGAGCTCATAACCCACTACTTGTCCCCAAAAGTAATGAACGAGTCCTTCTGTGCTAGAGCGATTGGTGAAGTCGACTTGAACAAGTGCGAGCCTTGGGATTTGCCTTGTGAGTAATTGATTGATTTTCCTTATTCTCCCCTGCTCTGTTTTTTTCTTTTCTCTCTGTTTTCTTATTTTTGTTTGCGGGTGATTGAAGGGAGAGCTAAAATGGGAGAGAAAGAATGGTACTTTTTCTGCGTTCGGGACAGAAAGTACCCGACTGGGTTGAGAACCAACAGAGCTACTGAAGCTGGGTACTGGAAAGCAACAGGGAAAGACAAAGAGATTTACAGGGCTAAAGTACTTGTGGGGATGAAGAAGACATTGGTTTTCTACAAGGGGAGAGCTCCAAAGGGTGTAAAAACTAATTGGGTTATGCATGAGTACAGGCTTGAAGGCAGATTGTCAGCCTACAATCTTCCCAAAACTGCCAAGGTCCGAACTTTCTCGCTCATCCCCTGTTTTTCCCCCACACTCTGTTTTTAACTTCTTTCTCAGTCAATCTGTTTTCCTTACTTTGTTCAATTATTTTGCAGAATGAGTGGGTGATCTGTAGGGTCTTCCACAAGAGTGATGGAGGCAAGAAGGTACACATTTCTGGGCTTGTAAGAATGACCTCCAACGGGGAAGAAACGAAGCCATCGGAGTTACCTCCACTGATGGATTCTTCTTGTTCTTCTTCTCATGAAGAGACCAGGAATTCTACGTACAATTCCCACGTGCCCTGCTTCTCCAACCCAACGCAGGACCATAGAACCCAACAAGATTTGGCCTATGGTTCCGCCGCTACTCAGTTTCCAAAATCCTCTGTTCCAATGATCTCCTCGATCTCTCCAATGGGTATGGCAAATTTCCACTACCAAAGTTCTCGGTTGATGCCTGAACAGTCACTTTTGAGGATGTTGGTGGAAAACAATGGATGGCAGACGCCGGAAAGCTTGAAACCAGAGGAGATTTCTGTTGAAACCGGACATAATAGTGATATGTCTTCAACCCATGATCAACTGCTTCACACATCCTACGAGGTTTCAGAGGACCCATCATCAACTTCTGCAGGAATATTAGACCTTGATTGTCTCTGGAGTTACTGAAAACAGAGTATACAGAATCTTCTTAGAGGTAGAGATTTATCTAGCAACTTTGGGTCTGTTTGTATTTGTATAGATTTACTACCCTTTCTCGTTCAAGTAAGCTCAAGATTTGGAATCTAAAATAACACTATTTTAAGGAGGTTTGTACCATATGAATCGTGAAGTGTAGTACTTATATCAGTGTTTTGTATCTGTAGATTATTGTTTTCTTAGATAAGAGATTTGGAGTTATTGAGCTTTGTTTGATGTTAGGAATAGATCCCTGAATCTCATACACCATCATACATGAACTTGTTTATTAGAGATATACCAAGTTTGGTTTCCCCATCGAGTATGTAAAGATGTAAGCACGTCTTTATATGTCTCAATCACCTAGTTCGCAACTTAATGATTGTGGCACTCATAAAACATGAATGAACGGCTAAATTACAAGTTTGGTCACTCGAATTGCTACAAAATTTTATGTTTGGTCACTCGAATTGGTTTATTCCATTCGTAGTCACTTAAATTAGTTGAACAGTCCAACTTTGGTCACTCTCCGTTAACCTCCATTAGACTCCGTTAATACCGTCAGTTAAATGCTGACGTGACTAACAGAGGTGCTTAGTCATCATATTGTAACCAGAAAAATAAAATAAAAAAGACATGCCACGTCATTAACCCCTCCATATCATAAACTCAACCCAAACCCAATCAACCCCTGAACCAACCCATTCACCCGTTCCCTCTCTCCTTCCCCCCTCTTCTTCCCCAGCTCCGACCCCATTCGCTACGACAAACCCCGAAAGAAACAAATCCCTAACTATCTTCTTCTTCCCCTTCCCAACTTTCCCCTCTTCAAGATTTGTGCTTTGAAGAAACTTCATGTAGTCGATCAGCAGTAGCATCCACTGTACCGTACAGAGGCAGAGCAAAGAAAGGAAGCAGAAAAATGGCGTAACGTCGACCACGCGTTCTCGATTACCGACGACGATCTACTGATGGACGGATCGTACACCAACACCAACCGTCCTCCCATCAAGGAGATCGGACTCGCCGTCTCCCTCCTCGTCTTTGGCGTCATTGGTATCGTCGTCGGCTTCTTCATGACCTCCAACAGAGTCGGCGGCGACAGAGCTCATGGTAAGATCCTTCCGTCCTTTCGTATCCCTATTCACTTCATCCTCGTTTTTGGACTTGATTTTTGGGGGGGGGGGTTAATTAGGGTTTGGATTTCTACCGCTCGGGTTTTAATTATGGTCGTCGAAGTGCTGGGGATCGGTGTTAGTCTGGGAGTGGAGCAGCCGATGATGGTGGATTGGGTGGAGGTCGCAGCGGCGGGGCGGCGGCGGTCAAGAGGGAGGATGTGGTGAGGGCAGTGCAGAGAGTGGTGGGCGGCGATGAGGAGTGTGAAGCGATGAGGAAGAGAGCGACGAAGCTCGCCGGGATGGCTCGGCAAGCGGTGGAGAGCGGAGGATCTTCTTATGAGAATGTTACGAATGATGGCGGTGCTCTATGGGGAGTTGAGAGACGGGGAGGAGCAAGCTCGGAGGCAGCCTTGTAGGGCTTCGACGGCGACGAAGAGCGACGGGGTCTGGGATTTGGGTGAAAATTAGGCCGTCAATAATAGGGTTTGGGAGATTGAATGGGTTTGGGTTGAGTTTATGATATGGAGGGGTTAATGATGTGGCATGGTTTTTTTTATTTTTTTTTTCTGGTTAAAATAGGATGACTAAGCACCTCTGTTAGCCACGTCAGCAGTTAACTGATGGTACTAACGGAGTTTGACGGAGGTTAACAGAGAGTGACCAAAGTTGGACGGTTCAACTAATTTAAGTGACTACGAATGGAATAAATCAATTCGAGTGACCAAACATGAAATTTTGTAGCAATTCGAGTGACCAAACTTGCAATTTAGCCATGAATGAACTATAATCCTTCATTTAGTCGAATTCAATAAAGTTGTCTCGTCTACCAAATTCCACACGTGGCTATTGTTAATTGATTTAATCGACATCAAACTTATTACTTAAGGGAGTTGTAATGTCAAACTTTTGGATCTATCTCCCAATCCCATCCTTTATCCCTTGTGCTCTCTGCCTTAAAAGCAGTTTGAGGTTCATATGTTAGCCCACCAACCAGAAGTTGATCAATCATTAACATAAATAGCAAAGCACGCATTAGAGCACCTTGCGTGTCAAACATCTGCTCATAAATGCCAGTCTCTTTCGCCCCCATAATTGGTTTTTGTTCGGATTGAAGAACGCTTTCAACTCTGCTTTCAGGGCTTGGGATCAGGTGGCACATAACTCAGCCAATCACAAATCCTAGATGATTAGGTGTGGCAATGATGAAAAAGAACCCTATTATTAACACATAAACTACATCTATGGATGGGCAATGGTTCGACCCCTTCGGATCTTATGTTCCAATTGTGTCAGATTTGTTTGGGTAATCGGGTTCAATCTTATAGTGTTACAGTTATCTTATTAGAATTAGGCATCAATCTCGTGACAAATCCATACCGGCACACTAAACTACAATGCCAGAGTTCGAATTCCATACCATTGAACGTTGGAGGTTGAAGAAAGTCCGAAACTTAGAATGGCTGCAGGGCTCTATGAAGAATGAATCAGCTAATTAAGGTCGCACACTTGATCATCATGTGATCATGCAGCTTGTAATCCAAAATCCTTGGCCTTGTCCTTGAAATCGTCCAGCATCTTCTCAGCGAGATGCCGAGATCTGTAAATGCAATGCACACTTTTTCGGAGTAGCCTCCAGCCGCTGCATTTTCTTTGGTCAGTAATTCCAATTCAAGTTCTATTTCACACAAATATGAATTGGGAAAGTTCCCCATTCTGTAACCCTAATTGAGTGGAATCCTCCACCGTTACTCACTTTCCCTGGATGCCCCTCCCCGTTATCCCCTCCACTAACCAAAAGCAATTTAATTGCTTCATCGAACATCAACACATAACATTCAATTAGAACCAGAAGTAAAAGAGGCTTTTCGGAGGGGGATTGTTATTCGTCGCCCTAAAAATTCTTATTCATCGCCCTAATTATGTTTAATTTACTCTAATGTCCTTGGTTTATTCTTGTGTCTTTCAAACACTTAAACCCTAAAACAAATACATATATCCACTCGTTGCTGGAGCCAACCACCTCACCGCAGGCCCAATCATCGTTATTATCACCATGTGAAAATCGTCTCTAACTTGTACTAATCATATCAGCAAAAGAAGCAATGGGCATTAGAGTCCAAAGCGGCAAAAGCAAAGGAAATGGCCTCTGAATTGTCTCACCACTTCTTCCTTCCTGCTTATTTCTTCCTGCTTCTTTCTGCGTTTGGGGCGGCGGCGGTTCAAGGAGCAGCAGCGATTGGAAGAGAAATCTCCTCCGGAATTGGGGCGGTGGCGGCATCAGCAATGGGAAGTTAAAAATTAGGGATTGCTTGTAAAGTGTTCAATTAGAAATTAGGGATAGGGATAAATGTGTCAATTTAGTATGTTTTAGGGCGATAAAATTTAAAATGTAGGGCGACGAATAGCGATTCAGTTTTGGGGGGGTTAATTGCAAGGTTGGTCACTGGGTTTACTAAAAACGTTCATGTTTGGTCACTAAAAATATTTAATTCCATTTATGGTCACTAAGATTAGTTCAATAGTTCAAATTTGATCACTCTCCGTTAGTCTCCGTTTGTTTTTGCTGACGTGGCAGTCAACTATTATAGTTGACCGTTAAATGAGTGACGTGGCCATTAAAAAATATTAAAATAATAAAATTTAAACATTTACAATTTCCACATCATTTTACAACTATTAAAAAATAAAAATAAAACTTAATTCCTATTATTCTATAAACAGAAGTTATAAAGGAAATCAGTCGGCCCACAAGTCGAGCCCATCGCTAGTAGGGTAGTTTGGTTCACAATGCTAGATTGCTAGTTCGTCAGAGTAACCGCCGTTCGTTCGTCGCCGACTTAAATCCCAACCAAATGTATCAAATGACGAGGCGGTGTTCCTCCGATTCATATTTTTTTTTTTTTTTTTTGGCCAAAGATAGCTTGTATTACCAAGAAACAAAGATCACAAACGATTACAACTCCGATCGGAGCCAAACGCAAAAATCAAACCCACCGATATGAGCAGGATACAAAGAAAGGGCCTTTCTAGCCACCCTATGGGCCACCCTATTGTGATCCCTACCTACAAATCGGAGAACATCCCCTCCCACCGTGCCCAACACGTCCTGGACTTCCTTCAACACCGCTCCTCCATAGCAATCCCCCGTACTGCCGGCTATCACCTTATCTATAACCACCTTCGCGTCACCCTGGTAACATACCCCGTACACTCCCATCAATCTGCACCACAAGATTGCCTCCCGAAGCGCCAGCAGCTCCACCACCATAGGATCCGTAACCCCCTCCCATACCTTCCCCAAAGCATTAACCACCACCCCATCCGGCCCTTGTAAGACAATCCCCACCGCCGAATGTGACTCCTGACGCACAGCCCCATCAAAGGAGCATACCCAAGCCACCCCCTGCGGCAGTCTATGAGGGCCCGGAGATACCCTCCGCCCTTGTTCTTGCACTCGAACCTCTGCCCCTCTCATCATTTGTAGCCATTCCCCCACCTGGACCAACCATTGGTTACGCAAGACCTCCCCAGTATATTGGCACCCCTCAAACACCACCCAGTTACGAGACTTCCAAATTCGCCATAACAACGAAACCACCCTGATAATAACCTCCTCACTAGTCCCCGTTTCCAACAATCGCCGGACAAAAATCCCCATGTTGGCATCCGGCAAATCAGCCCGGACATCCATGAGACCTGACTCTACCCATAACCTGACAGCCACCGGGCAGTGAAAAAACAAGTGCTCCAAATCCTCACCCTCATGCCAACACACCGGGCACTGTTCCAACACCTCAATCTCGCGCACAGCAAAAGCCTCCATCGTCGGCAGAATCCTGTTCATGACCTGCCACATAAAGAACTTAAGCTTTGGCTGAACCCCAAGATTCCACACTTTCCGCCACAGAACCGGATCCATCCACGATGCCTCACACTTTCCCTTCCACTGCCTCCCAGTCATCCTCATCGCCAAATGGTACCCGGACTTCACCGTGTACTCCCCCGACCTATCCTCATGCCAGATCAGCTTGTCTCTCACATGCGATCGTGGGAGAGCAATCGCTTTAATCGCCCGGCCCACCGATGAGGGGAAGCAGTTAGCCAAGCAATCATCACACCACGTCCCTGGCTCTTCCCCCATCAGCCCAGCCACCGTAGCCCCCTCCCACAGAAACGCCGACGGCAACACCACCGGCGGGTAAGGGTGACACCCTGGTACCCAATTTGCTGTCATAATCTCCACCTCCTCCCCCGACCCTATCTGCCAACGCAGGCCAGCCTTCAACAACTGGACCCCATGCAGCACACTCTGCCACCCCCAGGACGGCCGCGACCGCGCCGTCGCCGCCAAAAGCGTTCCATTCGGAAAATATTTCCCTTTATAAATTCTAGCAAGCAACGAGCCTGGGTCCTGCATAATCCTCCACCCAACCTTAGCCAGCAGTGCTTGGTTAAACTGCTCAAACCGCCGGAACCCCAAGCCCCCGTCATCCTTACTACGACACAATTTTCTCCAAGACATCCAATGTATTCTATCAGTCGCACCACCCCACCAAAAGCGGGCCATATACTTATCAAGGCGCCGACAGAGCGTCACTGGGAGTTTAAAACATGCCATCACATAGACAGGCAAAGCCGCCGCCACTGACTTCAGCAGGGTCTCCTTCGCCGCCCAGGATAAATGTCGCTGCTTCCACCCTTGCAACTTTTGCAACAGTTTCTCCTCCAAGAATCGAAACGTTTCAGACTTTGACCGGGCAATTAACGTGGGCAGCCCCAGATACTTATCCTGGACCCCCATAGCACCAACCCCCAATCGTGCGGCCATTGCCTCACAATCCTCCTGGACGACATTACAACTAAAGCAAACAGCCGACTTATCCAGATTAACCCGCTGACCACTCAATTCCTCATAATCCGCCAAAACCTGAAGCAAATTCTCACATTGCTGCATCGAGGCTTGCACAAACATATATGAGTCATCCGCAAAGAATAGATTAGTCACCCTTGGTGCCCGCGGGCTAACCCGCACTCCCGTTAACCGCCTGTCCAGCACCGCTTGTTTAATCAAAGCAGTCAAACCCTCTGTACACAGAACAAACAGGAGAGGGGATAACGGGTCCCCTTGCCGCAGGCCCCGGGACGACCGAAAATACCCAGCCGGCATTCCATTCATCATCACGGAAAACGAAGTCGACGAAATACATTCCTGAATCCACTATTTAATTTAATTTAATTATATTCATTAATTTTCTCTTCAATTCTATCGATCCGACCGTCCGAAAAGCTTTTATACAATCAACTACCAAAATATCAAATTGGATTCCTTACTGGTCGTCTTCCTTCCACTTCTTCTACTTCTCCCCTCCGTCGTGACTTTCGGGTGACCGATCCGGCGGTTCATTTCGGCCGCTAAGTTTCTGGTTTTCTCGCTCTTCCTCGCCCTAGTTCTCACCACTGCTTGGGCGGACGCCTCGGCCGATAGCGACGGCGATGTTGCTGCGCCGGTGAGTCAAGTCACTGGATCTAAAGACCTCGAGACCTCCGCTCTGGAGATCGAACTCGACCAGCTCACGTCCAAGATCCAATCCCTTGGTCAGTTCAACTCTTCAGAAATTCTTCACTGATTGATTGATGCCGACTTGTACTGAATCAGCAGCAAGTCTTCTGTTCTATTGGGGGAACTGTGAAGTGGTGGTTAGGTTTTTCCGATTTCGTTTTAGGAATTGAACTGCCGGCTATTTCATGGACGGTTCTCCCCCTGATTCAGTGTTTTCTAACTGCTTCACTGAGCAGTTCAGCCATGCGCTGCAACTGTTGATGCTTGAATTCGCTTCTTAGTTTATGTGTTGCTGCTATTGCGAACAAAGGTTCTGAATTTGTGCTTGCTCTGTTGCTTTTGATTTTATGGGTGGTGTAAAGAGTCCAAGATCAATAAGAAGACAAAGGAATTGAAGGCGAAAGATGAGAAATTGGCTGAGAAGGATAAACTCATCAAAGATAAAGCAGACAAAACAGACAGCTCCATAATCCCAGAGGAAGCAGGAAAACAGAGAGACCCAAATATGAGCAAGGCCCTTCTCCGTTCTGTTCGTCTGCCTCGGCAACATCTGTCGGAGCCCAGCAGTCGAGGGAGTCTTCAGAGACATGGTTCACAAGGGGGGTCTCGATTCCAAGTTCAACATCCACTCTGCCGGTACCATCAATTACCACGAGGTAGACGTAAAACAAGAAAAAGGTTTGTTCTTTACGATCATGTATCGGGTTTGGGTTTCTGAATATTAGGTATTTATAGAATAATAGGAATTAAGTTTTATTTTTATTTTTAGTAGTGGTAAAATGATGTGGAAATTGTAAATGTTTAAATTTTATTATTTTAATATTTTTTAATGGCCACGTCACTCATTTAACGGTCAACTATAATAGTTGACTGCCACATCAGCAAAAACTAACGGAGACTAACGGAGAGTGACCAAATTTGAACTATTGAACTAATCTTAGTGACCATAAATGGAATTAAATATTTTCAGTGACCAAACATGAACGTTTTTAGTAAACCCAGTGACCAACCTTGCAATTAACCCCTTTTTGGAGAGTGCTCAAATGAGAGCGGTATGACCTTAGTCGTGCGTCTGCTTTGCTAGTTTTCTGAATATATTTATTTATTACTGAATCAATCGAAAAAAAACGTACTGAATTCAGATTGAGAAGCTAGATTTATACTACAATTTACAGTTAAGAACTCGAGAAGGGAAGACCGTTGTGGTTGTAACAACCTTAGTTAATTTACCTTTAACTACCTACATTATCCTAGTTACACACTTTCTATACTATACTAATTCTAAATTACAATTTGACTTGTATCATCTAATATGCTTACCAAGCTGTGTCGCCGATCAGTTCGTCGCTAGGACAAAGTGAGCAGGCAAAGCGCAGAGGAAAGAAGCGGAACGAAAACGACGACTGGTGGGGCGAATCCCAATTGCCCAGTCTGTGAAACGAGAACGGCGTCGTAATAATAAGAAACCGGAAATGATCCTTCCGGTTGAACCACTGATATTCTCGAAATTGACCGATTTTGACCGCATCATCATGCCAGTGGTATTTTAGCCGGTTTCATGACCGGCACCGATTGAACCTGGTTCAACCGTCCGGTATACCACTGGCATGACAACCATGCTTATGATTAAATTTTAAAGCAACTTCAATCAAATCTAATTCTCCCCTTTTCAATTTTTTTTTTATACTTACTAGTTACTATCTTTTCACTTCTAAATGTTAACAACGTTCTCTCTATGTAGGGAGGCAAGCTTCTCTTACTTAACGAGACCGGTCTTAAACGGTTTAACGGGCGATGATAAGGAAGAGAACCAACGACAGGAGCACCAACCGCGCGCAATGTTGGAGCTTATGGCGAACCTGCACAAATTTAAGGTTACTGAAGCAAATTCATGCTTCTATACTAGTGAAAGGTTTCAACTCAAGTCCAGGAGCTCTAAGAGAGCTCATTTTCGCGAGTGCGATTGCAATTCCTGGCACCATAGATTACGCCCACCAACTGTTCGCTCAAATTACTGACCCGGACACCTTTATGTGCAACACCATGATGAGAGGAGCAGCTCAGAGCCAATACCCACTGAGAACTGTTTCCGTGTATAACGTGATGGCGCGTTCTGGTGCAAAGCCTGATAATTTCACGTTTCCCTTCTTGGTCAAAGCTTGTACGAGGCTTCAGTGGAGGAAAATGGGTAGTTGTGTCCATGGGATGGTGGTGAGATTCGGGTTTGGAGGAAACAATTTTGTGAGGAATACGATTCTCTATTTTCATGCTAATTGCGGGGATTTAGGAGTAGCAAGGTCGATTTTTGATAATATGGTGGAGAAGGATGTTGTTGCTTGCTCTGCTTTGATTGCAGGATATGCAAGGAGAGGAAACTTGAATGTCGCCCGGCAGCTGTTTGTTGAAATGCCAGTTAAAGATTTGGTGTCCTGGAATGTGATGATTACTGGGTATGCAAAGAGAGGGAAGATGGGTAGTGCAAGGGAGCTCTTTGAGCAAGTCCCCAAGAGGGATGTTGTGACTTGGAACACTATGATCGCAGGGTATGTCAATGTTGGGCAGAATGATCAGGCTCTGAAGTTGTTTGAGGAGATGAGGAATGCTGGAGAACATCCGGACGAGGTTACAATGCTCAGCCTTCTATCGGCTTGTTCACAGTTGGGGGACCTGGAGACCGGGAAGAGTTTGCATTTCTCAATCTTTCAAGTGAACAAGAGAGAGTTTGGTGTTTTACTTGGTAATGCTGTTATATCCATGTATGCTAAATGTGGCAGTATAAAAGGTGCAGTTGAAGTGTTTCAAGGGATGAAAGAGAAGGATGTTACTTCATGGAATTCAGTTATAGGAGGATTGGCTCGAAATGGGCATGCTGAGGAATCAATAAGGTTGTTTGAAGAGATGCTGAGATTGGGAAAAATTACTCCAGACGAGATCACTTTTGTTCAAGTGTTGATTGCTTGTGGTCATGCTGGGAAGGTTGATAAGGGGCGTAGTTATTTTGATATGATGATAAATAAGTATGGTATAGTTCCAAATATGAAGCACTATGGGTGTATTGTTGACATGCTGGGGCGTGCAGGGTTATTGACAGAAGCATTTCAGTTCATTGACAAAATGAATGTTGAACCGAATGGCATTATTTGGAGGACCCTTCTTGGGGCTTGTGCGTTGCATGGAAACATTGAAATTGGGAAGCGTGCAACCGAGAGACTGATGAAGCTAAGAAGAGATGAGAGCGGAGACTACGTGTTGCTTTCCAACATGTATGCTGCAGTAGGTGAGTGGGGTGGGTTTGAGAAGGTAAGGCAGGTAATGGATGATTATGGAGTGTGGAAAGAGCCTGGATACAGCATTGTCGAACCCGATAACAAAGCTGTCATTAAGCTTCTATCTCGGTCAAGAAGCAGCCATGTTCCAGAGAGTTGAGTGTCACAAAGTTCTTGCAGGTATAGCAACTTAAATCTCTTTACTAATTAGAATTCTAGCAACTTATTTTTTTTGTTTGCAAGAGTGAGCTCTTTGCTCTATATTTCAATTATAAAATTTGTTGGCAATGGAGAAGTGAAGTCAAGTTTTGTTCTGCTTAATGAAAATTTGCGAAGCCGAGTTCCTTGCACTGTAGTTCAATTGTTTGTGTTCCAACAGCTTCAACTATGGTTCATCTGAGTGTTAGTTGCTGGGAATAATTGGAAGTTTATGTCCAGTTAAATGCACAGATGCCATTGGCTTGGGGACTGAATCTAGTGTGTATCCAAAACTAGAAGTGTTCCAAAAGCAAAAGATGGAACATTCTAGCTGAAATGGAACATAAATTGGTAGTCCAAATAATGTCTTTCTGCTTATGAAACTATCATCTCAATGAATTGTAACACAAACTTACACGCACAGAAGTCAAGTTTTCAAGAAGAAAGAGGAAAAGTATAACAACCTGACACAAGCTGTAAATCTTCTTCATCACACTCACACAGCACACTACACACACCAAACATACAAACCACAATTCATATTTGCATCTTGAAAAGTAAACAATGCTTGTTTTTTCTATTTTAGCGGCGAGCAAGGGCTGAAGCAGACAGTAGTATCAGGACTATGAACACGGTGACTCCAACATAAGATCCTATCAAGGATCCTGAGATGCGCTCGCAGAAGGAGTTGAACTGTTGGCAGATGGCTAGCCAGTTGGCCTTCGTATTACCTCGGTGTGCCAAGTACACAATGGCTGCCCCAGCTGAAGACCCTGCTGTCAGTAAAGCCAGCATCCCCTACAATTTGGTAAACTCTCAGTACTCTTGCATTTCCGTAGATACAAATCTATCAAAACCAACTTAAAGATGTAGTAATATAATTACCGTATCAATTATGATAAGGATGATTCTACTGTTCTTTGCAGAGCTCCTCAGGATGTTGAAGATTGAAAGTGGAAGCGATAGAAGAAAATAGGCGCTCACGGCAGCATTGGCTACCACAAAGAACCTGGCCAGCAACCCAGAGGTCATCCAGATACGTTTATTCCCACTTTAAGCAAACAGTGGATATGGTCAATTACGATGAACAGATATACGATAATATGCTTACGTGAATGTTGGAAGGTCATTGTACTCGGCCCTGAAACGAATGAACTGAGTGAAGAAGGGAAGAGTTTCGTTTGTCGTCGCCATCATAATTGCGCTACTCAAGGTACCAATGAAGCCAACAAGCCTCAAGATGAAGTCTAGAATGGCAATCCCTCGTGTCACACCAGCTTTCTGGGCGGTATAACCCTTTGGCTCACCAAGCACCACTGTAGCATCTGCCTTCATCTTGGTAGCTGATGGTCTCTTTATGGGTTTTCCTTAAGAGGTTATAGGATTAAAGCAGGTGGTGTTAATGAAGTTTGAATGAATGTGCATGGTTGTGAAGACTTAGCATGGGTATTTATACAATTCACAGCATACATTGACTGGAGATTATGGAAATGACACTTTAGCACTCCTTTTTCTTTATTCTCTTTTCCCTTTTGTGGAACAGTCTTATCTCATCAATAACTAAGCCATTTTGAGAAAGAAAAGCCTACTTTATAACGACTACAACAGTTATGTATCCCAAAGATGTAAGATCATATGCCCAACTGCAGCGTTAACAACTCCACTCGAAAATAACCCACACCACCAATAATAGGTAATCATTTCGAGCTACCTCAATTTTCCGAAAAATGTTCAAGTTCTATGTTGTTTAGGTCAGAAATGGTATTATTGAGATTCCCAGATTGAACAAATCCAACCACCTCCCCTACTTACTGAACCAACCAACCCCATTTGGTTCCAGGACACGGTTTGTACTCGGCAACTGTACCAGCTGGCATTTGCTGAAATAAAACAAAAAGGGCACGAAAAGCTTCCAGGGAGAAATTGATCTAATTAACATGTCAAAAGTCTCTGAAATTAATACTGAGATATGGGATACTAGTTATCGAGCTATGATCCTTTACAGGGACTCAACTTATCAAACATTTACAGAGGTTTGTTAATCTTATTAGGGTTGCTTCTCGTTCTGACAGGATGGCCACTGCCAAACAGAAGCCCAGTTAAGAACCCACCACTTGTCTTATCATTATCATCCTCTTTCCCCATGGAACTGGTACTCAAGTTGCTGATCAAAGACCAGTGAGACTCAAAATCTGGATCATATCCACTTCTCTGCATCATTCCCATCACCTCGGAAGCATTTCGTAGATTGTTCTCTGAACGGTGACTCTCAATCACACAAGAGTACATCTCTCTTCCGGGGATTTCTCCAGCTGCAAGCATGGCATGGAGAAGTTCTTCTGCTTCTGAGGTTCTTCCTTCCTGACACAGCTTGTGAACCAACAAACTCCATGTCTCAATGCTCGGTTTACCGTCATCTATATCCAACAGCTCGGCAAGGAAATCGAGAGCTTCGTTCACTCTATTGCGTTTGCAAAGACTTTGAATTATGCAGTCGTAGCTCCTTGGGTTTGGGAGATTTCTTTTCTTCAGCATTATGTTCAGGAGATCAACAGCTTTGCTTGTTCTTCCATACCAACAAAATAGCTTGATTAGACGGTCATAATTAATGATATCTGGAGCTAAGCCTTTATCCACAACCCTATCCAGGAAATTCTCTGCTTCTTCAAACTTATTTTGGACAAGAAACTGCTCTGCAACTGCGTTTTGAAGGATGGAACCATGAACCCAGCCTTTTGATTCCATTTGTCGACTCAAGTCCAAGACCTTACTCGAATCGTCTTGCTTGAGTAGACAGGAGACTAAGCTTCTCAAGCTGCTGGAGCTTGGCTGAAGGTCCATTGAAACCATGGCAGACATGTAGTAAATAGAGCTAGAAACATCTTTGCATTTGGCAAATCCATGAATAAGAAAGTTATACGTGGCATCATTGAAGGGCAAGCTCTTCGCCTCCATTTCATTCAGAATGCTCCTTGTAAGATATCTGTTACCTGCTGACAGTAGATAGAAAACTAGAATGTTATAGTAAATCACAAGGATATCAGACTCGGTCTCTCTTGCTGTTATTAGGTCCTTCATGTTTAATGCCATATCATACCTACTCTCTCTACACATCAATCGGACCCAATTTCGGTAGCTCGGTATTGAAAGGGTTAAACTTTTCCGCATCAGGATACCAAGCAATTCTTTGGCTTTCCTCATGTTACTTGCTTTGCAATATCCTTGGAAGAGAATTTCACAAATTTCAGGATTTGGAAGTAGCCCATTTGACAGTATACCCTGCAGCAGACTGGCTGCTTCTTCAACCTTTCCTCTCACACCGAATCTTCTATGTAGAGCTCTGACGAAAGAAAAGGAAGAGGATAAATCTTTTCCTAGTTCAGTCTCTTCCAGTAAATTAGCTTTCTGAACACTAACAATACACAGCTGAGGAATCAGAATTACATAACCATCCGAGCCGAGGACCAAGCTTCTAGTTAGAGCATGGTTGAATATTTTGTACGCATCTGCATATTTCCGGTCTTTGTATAACCCTGCTACAAGATTACTGTAAGTACTGTCATCCACAATAAATCCATGTTTCTCTAGTTCTTCCACTACCAAACAAGCAATTGATGCCAAGCCAGTAACTGAAAGCTTCTCCAGGAAAATTCGATAAATCTCTGGCCTCGAGGTAGAATGGAAGACTAACAATTTTTCTAGAAGCTCTACTGCTTCCATCAGCATTCCCTGGTAGCCGATACCTTCAATAACACGGCTGAAGTCTTTCAACTGTGGCAGCCATTTGCTGTTCTGAGAAATGTCCCAACACTCATGCAGATTACCAGACAAATTTCCCTTCTTGCATAATGCAGTAATCAGAGCAGTAAAGCTTGAACTGTCAATCCTCATACTTCTTTGAATCATCTGACCAAAAATTATCCTTGCTGTCTCTGCCAATCCAATTTTACAGTATGCTTGAACAAGACAATTGAGGACTTCTTCATTTAGCAGATTTAAAAACCTGGGCACTTTTTCAATGAGGAAGTTGCACAATCTTATATGGGATCGGGATCCACAAAGCCCCTTCACCAATATAGCAAAGACATCTGGAGTAGGCTCCTGGCCCCATCGAACCATTTCATCTACAATGGAAAAAGCATCTCTGAAGTTTCCATCATCAAGTTCCTTCCTTAAAAGCACATTGAAATCAGGAATCAGGGAATCTTCCAGGATTTGCTTAACTTTGTTTCTGTACTCCTTAATATCCGCGTCCAAATACAGTCCATTTCCAAGTTGGTCAAGAAATTCTGTCTTCAGAAAACTCGAGCCATTGTCCCTTTTAAACCTCACAGAGGCTGGATTGAATCCCAAGATAAGAAATGCTTTAGAAAGTGGGTCTTCAACCGGAGATGGGGCAACTAAGCCGATCTCCCCCATCTTATGAACTATTTTCTTTGCTTCTTCAAATTGTCTGGCTTTAAAGTATCCCGCAAGGAGAATTCTAAAAGTTGATAATCCAGGAGTTACTCCAGACTCCATCATCTCATCAAGAATAACACCGGCTTGATCCCACATGCCCTCCTTCAGCATACCACCAATAAGAGCATTGTAAGACAAAATCCCAGGTTTTAAACCTCTTGAAACCATCTCAGAAAAATGCAAGAAAGCATCCCTTAAATTCCTTTCCTTGCAGCATTGACCGATCAAAATCCCAAAACTTTTATCATCAGGAATGAAGCCCAGCCGCTCCATTTCGAGCCTAAACAAATTTGCACTCTCAGCATCAAAATTGTGGCACAAGCTCCATATAATCTTGTTCCCTGTCAGAACACTTGGCGCACACTTCATCTTGGCGAAGAACTGGAGAGAATCATCATAGTCATGTTTGGAGCAATAGCCACGAGCTATCTCATTCACAAGGAAGCTGCTCGGCTTAAATCCTAAACCCATTGCCTTCTTCACAAGTCTCCTTGCCTCCTTAATCATTTCATCCGCACAAAGTAATCTACAAACGTTCTCCAAACCAGCATTCAAGCCATCATCTAAAACAACCTGAAGTTCGACCATGTCTAAACACACCCGAAAAGCCAATTCGCTTCTCTTCATCCTCACCAAAAGATCCAAAAGACCATGATAACACATTGATGATGGGACCAAGCCTTGCTCCCTCATCTTCTCATACACTAAACCAGCTCTCTCTGGCTTACTAGCTTCAACATACCCTCTAATCAACCCATCATAAATCACATTCCCATCCAACGAAACCCCTTGTCTCTCCACTTCCAAAAGCAACAACTGGACCTCTGTAAACATCCCAGACTCAAGGAGTAAAGAGGCCATAGCCTCACACGACTTGGGCAGGTGCTTAAACCATATACCCTGCTTACTCGCAAAATTGAATATCCCCCACAAAGATTCAACCTTTTCCTTCTTAACATTAACCATTCGAGATTCAAATTGAAAACCCAGCAATATTTGAAGCACATGTTCGGGTTGCAAACTATGGAATCTACGAAACCTCCGCGCGACATCAGGTATGGTATCGGAGATATCCCAAAGTAGGTGCTTGAGAGAATGACCAGAGCTGAAGTTGTGGACTTTACCTTTATTGCTGTTGGGGAACAGAGAAGAAGCCTTGGAGATGACCGATTGCGCAATGCCAACACAGTATATATCTGAAGGCGCAGTGGCGGAGAAGTGGGATTTGGCAGAGCCGAGAAGTTGAAGTTGAAGTTGAAGTTGTGAGAATCGTCGGGGTTTTCTTCTGGGATTGCCAGTGCGAATAATTTGGAGCATGTGAGTGTGAGTGCCAACAGGAGATACTCAGGGGTCAGGATCGCCAGCCAATTCTCAGTTCTCGCACTGAAGTTGTCTTTCTTCTTATTTAATCGAATTTCCTTCTTCTGTTGCCCCCTTTCTTCTGCCTTTCAGTTCAGTTTGATGTAATTGTTCATTCAGTCCCTATACTATGTTTTCTTACCAAATGACTCCATCTACTAAGTTTTTTTGGCTATTTATACAATGTTTTGGTGCACGCTTGATGAAATCAAAAATTATGATTCGATTTCATTTCATGAAAATTTTAATAGTTAGGAAAATACTAGACCAAACGGGATGAAATGCATTTATTGATTTGATTTTCGTCATCAATTTACCTTTCTCCTTCTATCGTGATTCATCTCAATTCGATCCAATTTTAGATATAATTTAAATCATTGTGCACATCTACTTACTATGATTTGTAATCTCATTCGCTATAATCTTTTTCTTGTACTTTTATTGACCAACGGTCGCAACCAAACTCAACTTTAGACAATGTGACATAATTTATCATATTGAGCTCTTGACGTGCTAAAATTGTAAGCCACAATTCATAATTGCATATGCATGTCATAACAATCATTTACAAATTACCAGCACATGTTGTGAAAATAGGGAAATGCAAGATCAACCATCGTAAATTACACTAGGATGTCCTAAGCAATGAGCATTAGCACGGCACTAGGAATGGCAATGGGGCAGGTCCGGGGCGGGTATCTCGATACCCATACCCGCCCCATGGCAGGTCGGGTCCAGGTCGGGTAATTTATGACGGGGCGCGGGTCGAGGCAGGTCGACCCATTGGGTATGTAATTTATGTGAAAAACATTAGAAATATTCATTCTTTTCATTGAAAGACCAAGAAAGAAACCATAATATGATAAAATGTAGTTAAATTACTGAAGAAATTGAGGTTTTCACTTATGTACAACTTTATTATAACTAAAATATAATGTAATCAGAGGAAAATCTTAAGTAATTTGACTAAGATTATATGTAATTTAGGCAAGAACGGGTCCAGAATGGGGCGGGTTAGGGCAGGTCGGGTCGATGAGAGGTACCCATGCCCGCCCCGCCCCGCCTAACCCGCCCCAAAACAGGTGAAACAGGTCGGGTAAATCGGGTCAGGTCGAAATTGCCATCCCTACACGGCACCGGCCGGATTGTTTTGCTGGGTTTTACACAAAACATCAAAGCTGAATTTATTATTGTAATGCAAGTAATGATAAATGTAATTAACGAATTCATTATATAAATTAATTGGGTTCATTCAACCTTTCGGGGAAGCCATGGGGCGCCTGCAAAGGACCAGTTGACTTCCATTATTTCGAGTTGTTACATTTTCGTCAATGGTTAATTACTACATACATGGGTTCTGAAACCTGAAACTAGATCCATCCATCCATCTCTCTACCTCTCTATCTATCTATCTATCCCCATCGTTAGGTTGAGAAAAAGCCTGTAAGCTTCGAAGTCAAAGAGGGCAGGAATCAAGAAGGATGAACGAGAAGATGACCGCGGCGGTGATCGGAGTGATAGGGGCGGTGATGACGCTGGGAGCTTACTCGCAGAGCATGGTGTCTCCAAGCAGCTGCATCGGAGCTGCTCTTTGTGTTCTCATGTATGGATTGCTTGTCGGTGAAGGTTTCATCCCTAATCCTCTCGAAACCAACTCCATCGACTCAGCAACAACAAGCTCCGTCGTCAAACCCAAAGCTAACTGATCTCTCTGCTTTTGCTAGGTCATACGTTAATCATTGTCTCTTCTTTACTAATTACCTCGCGTCGCGTGTACTATGTATGACAGGTCTCTGTTTATTAATTTCCAAACGGTCTTCTGTTAAACTTCCCATTTGCTTCCATATTTTCCTGCTTGTGTATTTGCCGTTGTAGCATTCAATTTTGAGCTTCATGACTTGGACATTGGCGTTCTTGATCTTCCTGCAAATTCAAACTCGTCATAGTGTCCTTCAGTCAATAATATATATGAGCAACAGATTAAGAGAAGCTGGGTGTCGTGTGTACGTGGCTATGTAAGCATGAAAACAGAAGCTCGATCTTCGTTGTTTGTTTGTTTGTTCCTGTTTAGGCATGGATGAACGATATGCAAATGGCATCAATGTAATGATTAATGATTATAAATCGACGTTGATCGCGGAGTATGAATGGCCAACGGAGAAACTAGCATGAGAGAAGAAGGGAGTGGAGTAGCCAGAGACGGCTTGCCGGCCGGTCTTCATTTCCCGACTAATGCATATATATGTGCTGCCGGCAAGTCATCCTTGGCTGCACCACATTGATAAAACTCCCTCATTCCCACATGCAAGCATCTACGATGATGATGATGATGATGATTGGAAGCAAAAACGGGTAGAAGGCCATTTGGATGAATGAATGTGTATGTGCAGGAATGGTTACCTTCAGCTCAGTTCATTCTACTTATAAAGAAGTCATACTCCTACCCTGAAATGCACTCTTCACTTCTGGTTGGTCTTCATTTATGAAAACTGGGGAAAGAAAAAGAGCTAATAAGACAGTTGATACAGTAGAAGGACGACAGAGAGACATTAATGTGGAGGGACTTTCCTTTTCTGTAACAGTAGGCTCCTTAAAGGGCCTCAAAGGCAAATCACCATCTCAAACTTCCATTTATTGTTGTATCTGTGCCAAATCCTTTCATTTCGAGGATTGTTACCAAATTCGTCAAACCATAGGTAGTGGTATGGCCATCGAGCAAGCAGCTATCTGGATTTCTAGTTTTCTACATACCTCTTGAGGACAAGTCGACATGCAGTAACATATGATTCGAGACCGAAACAGCTAATGAAGGTATTCAAAAAAAGATGGAGGCTTCAATTGATCATTTACATACAATTAGTCAAGAACTAAGATAACGAAAACGACGACTATTGAAAGAAGTGTTGAACAGCTGCTTTCCCACACACAAAAGAAGAGGTGCGTACAGCAACAGCAGAGAGTTAGGTGGCCAAATTTACTCTTCAATAGGCAGCCCTGCTTACACATATAAAGCCTATGAATGACATAGACTGACCCGACTGTATTTCTAGACCAGCTGGATGGCTGGATATTGGCAGCAAGTGCAACTTACACCTCTAGTGTTGTTACACATACACCATGTACTAAGTCTTAACTAAGACTTATGGTAACTCGCTTTCACTTCGACCTCGAAAGCAAGTCGATATCTACTACAGCAGTTGATGCCTGCAAATTGGAACTCATCCCTCTAACAAAGGCCAGAGAGAGATCAACGGACCTAGTTGAGTAGTCCTCCTCAGCTTTCTCATATTCCTTGTTATTTATAAGACTCGTCTGATAACAACGACCAAGCATCCAAAAAGGGATCCACCTTCGGAGCAAGCTATCTCACACCCCCGAGCCTCCTATATAATGATGTTCAAGTACTCCGTCATGGGAAAGACAAAGCAAAGAGCAATGAAATACCCATAAACAACTCCACACCATCCTTCCATTCTTGTATGAAGCGAGAGAAGCTTGTTATCCACTACCCCTTCGACTTGGAAATTTCAGCGGGCATGCATGTATACATCCAGATAACTGGAGACGTCATTAAAACCTGCAAAACACACTCATGGCAGCAAACCAAAATCCAAAAAACTACAGCAGACAAGTAATGCACAGTTTTCATGCTATGAAAGTCCTGTTCAGGACTTCAGTCATTCCGCACTGATTGACGTTAAAAAAAAAAAGATACTTCCCTTACAAAGGATAAGAGAAGATTTCCTCCCGTCTGGAATGGTCAAAACCTGCTCAAGGTATCCAAATATCAGGTAACTGGCATATAATGATATGAACCATGGATCTAAGGAAACACAAAAAACTCCAACCGAAGATCAATAACAACTATCAAATCCCCAGGCTTGCTAACTAACGTTCACAATGTGATACAACATGCCTTTCTCCATTGAGTCATCAACTTCCCCTGAAATAACCAAACATAATCCATGCAAGTAACCAAAAAACCTACAGGCATGATCGTATTAAACCATCTGATGGAGCAACTAAATGCACCTACAACCCCCCAGGTTCTGGGTGTTCTACTGTCTAGTGCTAGAGTGTTGTAATTACCAACGGGAACTTTAACCAGAATACATTACAACGAACCACTCGTTAGTATCAGATGAACAAATTCTCCAAACCAAACCAAACTTCTGTTCATTGACAAACTTCCTAGTTAAATGAAGAAGACTAGCTTACTGAATGATTATGAAGATGAAAGGAAGGATCCATTCTGCAATTCAAGAAAACATTAGATTTACATAGTACTCATAGTAGCAGAACAGTGAACGGGGTAATCCAGCCCATTCAAGGCCGGGAATCAGAGGGACGGTCTAGTGCGGTAGAAACAGAGTGCTTTGGAGTACAAGAGCCAAAATGAATAGACTTAGAAGCAACAGGGTTCCAAGATTAAAACGAACAGTTTGAAAGCAAAAGCAACAGAGGTAAGGCAACTACAGGTTCTTGGAAGCACATCACATATAGCTTGGTTTGTTGTCAGGGACAAGGCAGATTTGATAAGTTTCAGGATCTTCACTTATGTTTGGTTCCTCTAGGGGAGATCGTCAAGGGCAATGTCCGGGGTCTTCCAGCTTAAGGCTGTAGGCTTCATCAAAAGAGGAAGTAGGTCTGGCATCAGGCTTCAGGATCTCAGCTGTTGTTATGGGACGGAAAAAGGCAAGCACGGTAACATATGAGCATCAGAATCCTCGAACGGTCAACACATGATAGGTTGACCAAATGGAACTAGGGGGCACTAGGAGTCTGATTGGCCAATATCATAAGAAATAAGAACTGCTTTCATAGAAAAGGGGAAAAGAGTAACAAAATTAAAAAGAAAAGGAGAATCAATTCTACCTCCATGTGGCTATTGTTGAATTCTAGTAATGGTTTCTACGCCGTGCTGTCGGGGCCTGGTTAGAATACCTGGTAAACAAGAAGTTACCTTCAGGATATATATTCATTTGCCTACGGTTGGAGTACAAGAATGGAGAATGCAAAGGCAGGGTTGGTCAACACCAATGAATATTGGGAAAAGAAATCAACAAGGATTGAAGTGGAACATTATGGCTCTACTAAGCCTAGCTGTTGCCTCTCATGATGAAGTTTGTGACAGGAGCTTTTAGAGAAATTCATTTGATGGATCAAAATGGGCAAAAGAATATTCTCCTTAAATATAAAAGATAACATTCTATACTGCAAACAAGTTCTCCTAAATGGCTCCAAATGCTCTGGGTTAATTTTGTAAATCTAGAGACCAAGTTTTCTAGTGTTGGGTCTAGCTGGGCTTCTAGAGCAGAAAAGCTCCACGAAAAGCCAAACACATGTTGCAAGAGCATATTCTAGGTCAGAAACTACAGAGCTTTATAATTCCAACGTCAAATCTTACCCAGAAGTGCTTGCACGTGCAGACGAATAACTCCCATAGGGTCCATATGGACCACCACTACCACCGATCTACAAGAAACATTAAAAGAGTAACAAATGATCACATCAATCAGACGGAAAAGAATCAATGTAAAATAGAATGGTTGGATAGCTACAAGTATATATGACACAAGATACCTGTGAATTACTGTAACTACCATATGTGTCACTGGCAGGATAATCACTCAAGGCATAACCACCAGCATAAGTATGTCCGCGTCCAACCCTTCTACTATCTCTGGCATCATAATGAAAGTCATCTGACACATCAGTTGAAACAGGGACATAGGGTAGCACTGGCAAATAAGCAGAGGCTGCACCACGATCTCGGTCAAATACATTGTCCCTTAACCTCCGGCTTACTTCAATGAGTGCATCCTTGGCAACATCAAGTTCCCCAGAGATCTGTTCATGAGCATATAACCAAATTCATAATTAGCAGGTTCAGTAAAAACCGAAACCAAAATAATACCCCAAATACAGATCGGAAAAACTCTACCATGCATTATTACCTGTACCATCTCATCATCATCCGCTGCAACTTTAGGAACATTGTCCTTTCCAAGGATACGTATGTTAGCATTTGTAACATTCCTCATCTCGTTGATAATAGCTCCGCCCTTACCGAGAAGGCATCCAATTCGTGAAGAAGGTACAAGCAGCCGGGTTGTAAATGAGAGAAGTCCGGAATCTCTCTCGGTTTTCTCACTACATCTGGGTTGCAACCGCAAGGCTGCTTCAATTGTTGGAGAATGTTGCTCATCAAACACCTAAAGGAAATATTGCCCAATGAGATATTTTATAAAACAGTATAAAGAGTTGAAAAAATTCTATCAAGGAATTTGAATAAATGAATCATACAACTTAACTAAAAGTCTAAAACACATTAAAAAAACAATGAAATGAATTATATTTTCGATTCTGAACTTTTGTGGTCTCTTTTATCATTTCTTTTCCTTTCCAATTTTCAAACAGATTGGTTAATTACACTTAAGATTGTCCATTACAAATAAAGGTAAATATATTCAAGCTCCCTGACATGTGAATACTTCAAATATGAAATTCATTACTGAGGAAAGTCTAAGATAACAGTAACACTAAGATGTCAGACGACTGCTATATTTTATGAAGATCACAAAACTGCTATTTTACGGGATAAAAAACTGTATCATGGTACTATTTGCATCCAATTCCACAATTTCAAATCGACTTTAGACTTAAATAGGTTTTCTTTTTCTTTTTATCAATAGACAAAGATCGTACACTTAGTTTATCAGTTCCCATTTTAATTACTGGCAAAGAAGGTTTGCTAGAGCAATATCGTAAGATAATACAAACTTAAGGTCTAAGATGCTATTTTAACACTTGACTAGAATCAAACATCTCTTAAAAGCGTATGAATAGATATCCAGTCCTTCATTTTATTTAACAACTAAAACTGAAAGTAGCCATAAGAAGATACCAGTTTTATACCTCCCTGGCTGAAATTGTTATCAAGCAATCATCAGCAGCTGAGCTATGAACCTTTATACCGGCTCCAGTCTCTTGTCTAATTTGATTAATGATGGCACCACCTTTTCCAATCACGGCACCTATATATCCACTTGGACAAACCATACGAAGAGAAAATTCTCTAGGTGGAAGTTCCTCTCTGGGTGTCGAGTACAAGGACCGCGACCAATCTCTAGCATCACTTTTGTATCCTCCATAAGGACTCATCAATGGAGCCATTCCAACAATTGGTGCCCCACCAGTAGGACCAATCAGTGAACCACCAGAAGGATACATGTTGGGGACAGCAGAAACCAGCAAGTGCTGAGACCGTGATGGATTTTCATGAAGGCGAGCAGCAATCTGATATAGTGCCGTTTTTACTGTTCCAGCTTCACCAGAAATCTAAGACCCACCAAAGGGTAACAATCAGATACCAGACTTAACAGCTTACCAGATAGGAAAACAATCGACAAAGTATGACTACAAAAGATTCGAGCAAAAAGAGAGAAAAACATAAGGCCATTCGGGTTGTTGATCCATCATACCTGTACAAGCTCATCAGAGCTCAGTGCACAGAGTGGCAAATGGTCGTCCTTCAAAATGCGGATCTGTGTGCGTGTTTCAGTACGGATACTCTGCACAATCTGCCCACCTCTCCCGATAATGCAACCTATCTGATCAGATGGAACAAGAAGCCTCGCAGTCACTTGCTGACCGCCGCCTTCTTCAGAGTCTGCATCGACACGCAAATCTTCCCCAACAACTCTATCGTGCACCCTGAATAGAGCATCCTGAGCTGGTGAGATCTTATCATCACCATCTGCATATGGATTAGCCTCGTCACTAGAGCTGTAGATGGTAACCACGCGATCATCACACCCGGGTATGGTGTCACCAATTCTAATCTTGGCGTTGGTGTCTAACCTCAACTGTTTGACAATTTCACCTCCCTTCCCAATGATCGTTCCAATCCTTTTACCGGGGCACAAATACCGGTAAACAGTATCACGAGGGTCAATGACCAAAGGGTCTCTATCTTCACCTGAATTTCTTCTCTTGTTTCTTCCATCGTCATAATCCGAGTAAGAATGAGACCGCTTTCCGTAACTGTTTCTCTGACCAGCCATTTCAGGTAAAAATACAGTATCTGCAACCAATGAGGTTCATCGTTATATAGCACAAGGAATTATAAATCAGCCAAGCAAGTTTGAACTAATCGAACGAAAAGTGAATGACGCAGCATACTTCTAGAAAATAAGCTCTGCAAGCACTGAATTTGGAAAGGAAAACACCCATAGATTCCAAGCGCAAGCCTAATTCTAACTTCCGGTAAGAAGAAGGTCAAAGATGCGTTCGAGAGATGAGGGCAACAACGCGGGGAAAAGAAACGATTAATAGCAAGAACGAAACCAGGGTTAGTGCTTGATTAGACTGGCCATGGTACCTAAATTCAATATTCCGTTGGCCGAAACGATTCTGGCCAAAATCTGCTCCCCTTTGCGACGAGTGTTTCGAAGAAGAAGAAGAAGAAGAAGAAGAAGACGCGGGCGACTCTAGGGTTTTGTCACCACCCGAAATGACGCGGGCGACTCTGTTTCTTTTATTTCATCAAAGTCGAAGACTTTAAGTTATGTTTTTATTTTTATTTTCGAAGTTAATGGCTTTATTAATATGCTTTATTTATGAAATATTAAGTTATTAACTAGTTTTTTATCAAAAAAAAAAGTTATTAACTAGTGGTAGGATGAAAAAACTTGCAATCCAACGAACAAATACTCTCTTCCCAGAAACAAAAATATTAATTACAAATAGCAATATGACCATTAGTATAATTCATATTAAAGAGAATCATTTGAAAATTGTGTTTATTAAATAAATGTATAGTGATGAGTGCATATAATACTATAGAATATATATGTATTGATGAGTTTTGCGTATTGTAAAATACTTTCGTACGATATGTACTTTTAAGTTGTGAATAAAAAATGAGTTCACAATCTCAATTTAAACCGTTTCAACAATTTTCGCTGAAAAAATTAGATTGTTCAAACATTCAAGTTGAGTGATAGTTTATTTCAAATGAACAATTCACGATTTTTAGTATAAAAAGGTAAAAAACTATATATTCTAAACAATATATGTATTGTAATATCTCATAAAAACAATATGTGCATATGTACTGAACAATCATAAAAACACAATTTACATGTTGTTGACAATTTGATGAGTTTTCATATTTGTAATAGGATAGATTACAAATTTATAAATCATGAAACTAGAATTCAATCATTATCACGATCGAACTATGACAACACATATGTATAATTTACATGGATAGTTTGATATCTTATGCACAACCCTATTTGTAATGTGATAGGAAAAATAATTTCAATTACACATTTTATCATGTATTAAATTATTAAATTTCCTAAAAAACCTCGACCTTTATATTACTCGTGTCTCATTGATTGAGTACATGACAAGCACTTGAAAATTACTTTTGACCATAATCAAACTGAGTTACAAATTTATATAAATATATTTTTTTGGTAAGCATTATATAAATATTTTTAGTCATTGTAAAATATTTAAGACAAACTGTTTTGAAATGACATATTTTGCACAATTATTTCGTTAGGAACGAAAAGATAGTGAAATTTTTTTGGTTCACGATCAAAATGTCGTCACTGTTAATTTTATTGAGATTTTGCTAAAATATCAGTCACAACTCAAACTTTACAGAGCAGGCTCGGAAACGTAAGACTGCCAACCGCCCGGGCCCTAAAGTCCAATCCCGAATCACTTCTTTCTCTTCCGCACCCCAGAGACGTTTCTCTCTCTAAAGCCCTCTTCTTCGCCTTTCATTCTCTGCTCGCGCCAGCCCTAAATCCTGCGAGTCTGGTTCATATGTCAACATCCGGACCTCCACAATTCCGATACACGCAGACCCCATCCAAGGTTTTGCATCTCCGTAACCTGCCATGGGAGTGCTCGGAGGAAGAGCTGGTCGAGCTCTGCAAACCATTTGGGAAGATCGTCAACACCAAGATCAATGTTGGCGCCAATCGCAATCAGGCCTTTGTCGAATTCGTAAGCTTCCCTTTTCACCTCTGCATATATACGCTGTTCAGTTTCGTTTTCCTGCTCTAATTTATGCTCGTTTTTTTTATTATTATCTATTTGCTTGTTTGGTGCTACTGTAAACAGAATAACACCAGGAAACTTTCTTTCCTTTTCTTTTCCACACGAGCTTAGTGTAGTGCTTATAAGCTTTTAGTGGGTCACTTCGGAATGTTTTATTTCATGGTAATGTCCTGTGGTTGAGAAGTTGATTGATTTGGGATGTCATTGCTTGCAGCCCGACCTAAATCAGGCAATTCAAATGGTTTCCTACTATGCATCATCATCTGAGCCGGCACAAGTTCGTGGTAAAACTGTGTATATACAGTACTCGAACAGACACGAGATTGTCAACAACAAGAGTCCAGGCGATAATCCCGGTAATGTATTACTGGTGACTATGGAAGGGGTAGAAGCTGGCGATGTCAGCATTGATGTTATTCACTTGGTAAGTTTACTGATTCAAAACCTACGTACAGTTTTTGGTTAATGTTTAGCTGTCCTGAGGTAGGCTGAAGGTACAAGAATGGATTTCAGTTCAAAGGAGGAATTGAGTATAGAATAATTTGTATATAATTGGGTTTCCGAGCTTGGAGGCCATAGTCAAATGTTCAGAGAAGCACTTAAGTGAACTCGATGGGGGCGCTGGCATTGTTATATAACTTGTAAAGGAACATTATCGGTTGAATGTCTTTGGTCTCTTCATTTGGCCGAAAGGAGAAACATAATAGTAGCAATGAACTTTCAGCTGGGTCTGGGAACGATATAGGCTTTAAAACAGGAATGTATCCAGTGTTGTAGTGGCATGTAGGATAGTGACGTTCTGATGATAATTGCAATTCACATGGGAGAGATGTGGAAAGAAAAATGAGGAAAATGTAGAGGTTAGGGGTCCAGCACTAATGAATTCCATGCAGAAAAAGCTATTTTGCTTGTTCAGCGTGGAAGAGGAACGGTTGAGAATGTAATTCCCTACCATCTAAACAACATATATCGTGCCTTGTTGCAAGGAGTGATTAATCTGCTGTCCATATGATTAATGTTGTGGTTATCTTTTCTATTCTATCCCCGTAGCCTCTCCTTTCTTTTTTCCCCCTGAAGCAGTCTACAAAACCTTCCACTGTACATAGAGTTGTAGGTATGTAAACATTGATATATGAGCCAAAACTGAACATTTCAGGTTGAGTGTTAGGAATTGCTATTTGGTTTTGTCCAAAAAAGGCTCTTCTTTGGTGAATAATGGTTTCTTCATGGTTGTTCTCTTTGTCTTAATCTGAATAATTCCTGTGCTTTTTTTGACAATCTGAAATATGAATTATACATGAATCAGTTTTTATCCAAATCAGGTTGGCCTCTTATTTAGATTCTTCTGTTGGAGACAGTTTGGAAATATTTCTTGTACGTCATACTCCATTCTATGCTCTGTCTTGACGAATACATGTTCAGGTGTCATTCTACACTTCTTACTTATCTATCTGGATTTTACTGGTCATTTATTAGCGTCCTCATTGCTCTTTGCTATATTTCACATATTGGTGCTATTTTTACTTATTGTTATCCCTAATTTACTATATTTCAGGTATTTTCGGCTTTTGGCTTTGTGCACAAAATTGCTACCTTTGAAAAAGCAGCTGGCTTTCAGGTTAAGTCCCACAAATTTCTTCTTTTGTGGTATGAGTTTTATCATCTGAAAAAATAACCGTCTTACTCGATTTGTTGCCAGGCTTTAATTCAATTCACTGATTCAGAGACAGCTTCTTCAGCAAGGAATGCATTGGATGGCAGAAGTATACCAAGGCATGTTTTCCTTCTTCCAGTCCTACAATCAACACTGAACTGCGGCTTTTTTGCCCTAGTATAATCTTTTTCATTTTCCGGACTCTGCCTTGTCCTTGAAGTCATTTGGCTTCTCATGTCAATTTGCAGATACTTGCTGCCAGAACATGTTGGTTCATGTAACTTGAGAATCTCATACTCTGCCCACACTGATCTTAATATTAAGTTCCAGTCCCACAGAAGCAGGTAATAGCAACTGAAGAAACCAATACCTGGAATTTTGATGCTTTACTAGTTGATTTACGTTGCCTGAATATTTCCTTATTATTCTTCTGCATCATTACGAGAAATTTGGAACTTTGCTAATTGGTATGTGTGCTTTTCTCATCTAGGGGGTTAGTGAAGCTTTGTAGCAGGCACACAGATGTGTTTTCATGGCAACTTAGTAATTTCCTACTTCTTTGTTTGTATCTCTTGGATGTGATCAATATTGTTGTGGCTATTACTGCTTCTGAGATGCTTGAAAGTTAGTAATCACTTCTTTAGAGAAATTAGTTTAATCATTTGTAGAAAGTATTACTTTGTCTTTATGAACTGTTTCAATCAAAATCTGTAATGGTTATTTTTTATATCGTGATTGAAATGCTACCTTGTCATAATTGTTCCACTGGTTAATAGAATGAGTTAGTTTTGGCTTAAGAAGCTGCTACCTAGGCAGTTACAAGTGTGTATGTAATTCTTTTTCTAATAATGAATAAAGAGCGTGTCAAGAACCTAAGGCCCACCTAGGGTAAGCCAGGAAACTCATGTTCTTCCCTGCTGAAGAGTGAGTACTGTTGAACTTTTCTTGCTGCAATTCTATGAAAGTAGATGTCCTTTTCCAGGATATAATTTATCAATTTCCATACCAGATGTTACTCTAGTGTTCATGATAGCATTATCCAGCCAATTGAAAAGCCACAAAGCTAACAATAATGTATACTATATGATTTCGGCTACATTGCTGAGTTAACTATGTCTTCAATGTTTGTGTGATGCATGTGTCTTTCATGCTCTGCAGGGACTATACAAATCCATACTTGCCTGTGAATCCTACTGCCATTGATGGGTCTCTGCAGGTAACTCACGGCAATCACTTTAGTAGGATTTAAAGCTTCTTTTTAGCACAGCATGTAACAAGCAGTCATCTTCAGCTTGCTGTAGGCCCGGATGGAAGGAAGAAAGAACCTGAGAGTAATGTTCTACTTGCATCAATAGAGAATATGCAGTATGCTGTTACTGTGGATGTTCTTCATACGGTACAGAACCTCCTTTTGAGTTTCTAGGATTTTTCTTAATATAAAATTTCCCTCAGAACCTGAATTCAAAGCACTGGCTGGTTTATTATTGTAGGTGTTTTCAGCTTTTGGTAACGTGCAGAAGATTGCAATATTTGAGAAGAATGGCAGTACTCAGGCACTAATTCAGTATCCTGGTATCACATCACTCGGCTAAACAGAATTTGCTTATCTAATCTGAATCGCTTCTTCTTTCATCTATTCTCCTAATTTTAGTTCATTCTGGGATTAGATGAGAAGCCATGCATTCAATTATAAAACCTTCCTGGCTCAAAGTCATGTAGGTGCGGTTTGTGAAGGCCTCATTTTCAATTCTGTGCTCTAAAGGAATGATGATAACACTTCACTTGAACAAGTTTTTGGTAAACGAGGTTGTCTGGTTAAGAAAAAAACTACTCTCTTACCACATTGGTGGTTGGGTATAATGTGAAGATGAATACTGCTCAACAACTGCCTTAGGCTCTTCTTTGCATGGGATGTTTTCTGCCTTCACTGATATTGCCCCTGCCATATTAAACTCCGAAACTTTTACTTTCTTTCTTGCAGATATTGCAACGGCATCTGTAGCGAAGGAAGCTTTAGAGGGACACTGCATTTATGATGGTGGCTATTGTAAGCTTCATCTATCATACTCTCGTCATACTGATCTCAATGTAAAGGTATAAAATATATGCTTTTGAGTTAATATTCATGGGGGGGATAAGAAGCAAACTGTGAAAAATTGGGCTTAAGTGCGGCTTGGTCGAAAAACGATTTGGTCATAAAAATCGTATGCTTCTCTATACTTCACTTTCCTGTTTTGTGAGATTTCTGAATCTTATTACTAGGAATCTGAATGATTGCTCCTTTGTTTTTTGTTCTATCCTTTGTTATGTTCCATGGGTGGTAGGCTTACAGTGATAAGAGCAGAGACTATACAATCCCAGACGCTAGTTTGCTTGCTGCATCATCACAAATCCCATGGCAGAATCATCAAGCTATGTCAGCATATGGTGGGAATGCATACAATGCTCCCCCAGGTGTGCCCGGTATGCCACATCAAGCTCCCACTGGCCAGTCGCACGGTCCAGGACCAGGCTATGGCTCAAACCCAGGATCCTATGGTGGTCATACATCATATCAACCACAACCGCCTATGCATCCGTATGGCAATACTGCAGCTGGTCCTCCTGATTCATCCCCTCGCATCTCATAGGGCAGCTCAGCTCATCCTGGAGTCCACCCGAATTTGTGATCTGGTGCGGTGCTTCACACTTGAGGTCAGCTTTCCTGTCGTGGGTGGATGATGTATTTTATGTGGTAGATGGGTTTCCTGAGCTTCAATGACAGTGAGTGTGTAATGTTTAATCAGGAAAAATTATATGTTTACCATATTGTTAGATGATGTTTATCAAACAATCCTTCTGCATCGAACCATGTCCTCATACTGAGTAATTCTGAGTACTGATTGATCCCTCAGCAACAAATCCAATTTTAGAATCCATTTATCTGTCAGCATTTTCTGGTTTGAGTGTTGGTGCTTGTATGTGACATTGGGTTTGTTTTTGGTATTGTCACACTCTACTCATACAGTTGCTGATAAGTTTGTGTTTCTTGATGATAACTTTGTTACATTAATCAAAAAGACTTGTGGTATAGTCTTTAGAAAACCCGGTAACTTTGGACCTGGTAGATCCCAGTTATATACCGTGTTTGGTCTGTGCAGTAAGAAGCCTCGAACCTTAGGTTTAGCATACTGTGAAACAACTTTGCTGCCCAGAGTCGGCCTGAAATGAACATTGAAAGGCTGTGAGACAAGAGTCTAAAAATGACTCAACTACTAAACCTGCATTGTCACTGTCGAAATTTAGTGTGTGTGTATTTCCTCTGTACTCTGTAAGAGAAACTGAGAATTGATAGCTCCTGATCTTGGAATCCCATGTGTTTAGTGGTGGTGGCCTTGTCTGTCTCACAACAGGCATATGGCATCAACTACTTTCTGTCTTTGTTTTCCATTTACCGTCGTAAACTTCACCGCCTTCAAAACCACTCTCTTCAGGCGTAAATCATGAAGTGGTGGCCTTGTGCAGTCATAAATCGCACGTAACTGTAAAATGGTCGTCACTAAGAATGAGTTGGTTATACAAATTGGGAGTCATGCATATGTTCAACTTTAAACTACTTTAACTCTCTGTCTACTTCAATTGCAACAGCACACTACCACCAATGTGGCTCCCTGGCCTTCACCATGTGAGAGGGTTGGTAGGGTTACGTACGTTGTACCTGTCTGCACCATTTAATGAGTTCGTGGGACTAAGGAAAAATCTCAGGAAACTACGGGGATCGACTTGTATTAGTATTTTGCCGCTGGCAGAAATCATATATTTACCCTTTTTGCAGCCTGTTGCCGACAATTTCCAAACTATACCGATGTAAATGAACTGCTCAACAACAAGTCTTTTTTTTTTTTTTTTTTTGTGTGTAAAACAATACAGTCTTTCCAACCCCATTTCCAGAAAACTCTCTTCTAATGTTTATTGTTTTAATGCAATCTCTCTGCCCAGTTTTCGTTTCCTTGCCCGTCAAGGTACTCCCTATGAAGGACTCAATGGCTAGCTGAACCATAAGTGGTCCGAAAGAGCAATGTGTGGACTCAAATAATGCCCTCGTCACAGATTTCAAGTCCCCTATTCCATTCACTAAACTCACTATCTAATCTAAGCACTTTGTGTATATTGGGAAATCCAAGAGCGGATCGATTGAGAATTTTGATAAGGAAAACTCACGTTCTATCAACTTTGACGGAATAGACAATATGAGAAATTTTTACACCACCTTTTAAAATTTTTCAGAGTTTCTCTTTTGGGAGTGGGGGTAGGGGGTTGGTGTACCATTATTCATGCAAATAAAAATTGTGGGGGGCACAATCACTCTTTAACCTCATATGCGACATGTGGGTTTGTCACAAATGGGAGTTTTATATAAAGGCACCAGTCCTTAAATACATAGAGTGCAAGCAACTAGTAAGGGCCACAAAATTTAAGGACCATTCTAACTAAATGCATATATATATATATATATATATATATATATATATATATATATATATATATATATATATATATATATATATATATATATATGCACCATCCATCCACATGCTTAGTGAGCTTACTGATATTTCGACATCCATCGGCATTTCGACAATTACAATCTGAGTGAGCAGGCGATTAATGACTCTAACTGCCATGGCCCCCACCCAATCTTCTGCGAAAGATCTCTTGTGTTTCTTGCTTCACACAATATTGATTTCATAGCACTTCTACTATGCTATATAGCATTGGTGCTTTAATGTATAACTTTAAGTTGTACCATTATCTCTTTAAAAGAACAAGTTACAACTTTACTGTTTCATAGAGTCACATCCCGCCACTGTTACTCTTTTGCTTTTTACTTTTACTGAGTTCTCGTTTGTAATCATTGCTTTCCTCTCTCTTTTCTCTCTGCTTTTTGCCTGGGTTCCTTCGCCAGCGACGGCTCTTCTCTCTGCAACTGATCGGTTTTCGGAACTCCTCACCTTTCCCCTGGAAATGACAGGTCTGGCGCTTCCTCATCTGTTCCTTTCCCCACAAAAGTCTTGTTTTGCTTTGCTACCTTTCATTTATGCTTCTCACAGACTTTCCCTCTTCTAGCTTGCTTGCTCGCTTGCTTTCTTCTATTGCTCTTCCATGGTGACCCATAAATTGCTTCTTGACCTCAGCGACTCCGATGGCCCTCAGACTCTTCTGAAGCTGCGCCTCCTTAATGCGTGGGGGTCTTATGGTCTGAAGAATCCTACATTAATCTTCAACTACAGCCCTCTGATGTTCGTTTCTTTTCTGGCCAGGGTACTTTGATTCAGGGCACGGCTCCTTCGGAACTCACACGCCATTTTTCTCCGCTTCTGCAGTTGGGTAGCGTTTACTTCGTGAGCAATTTCCGCGTCAAGCCACCGGCCCCTTCGTATCGTTCTTGCTCTCATAAGTTGACCATCATCCTCTCTGCCGCTACACAGTTCGAAGACGTGACCCGTTCGTCGCCTTCATTCTGGCCGGATGCGTTCGAATTTACCCCGTTTAGCTCGCTTCATTCCCGCATACGTTCATCGGTTTATCTAACAGGTCTTATTCTGTCTTCTTTACGTCTCTTGCTGTCCGTTCTGTAGTGTACTGCTTACCATCCTTTCCTTTCTTCTCTTGCTTGTGCCTCTGTCAGATGTCGTTGGCGCTGTTGTTAGCATCACAGGCGTTTCTAGCACTGTGACTTCATTCGGTACCACTGTGCGGAGTGATTTGGTGCTTCAGAATGAAAAGTATGTTACAGATGCACACCACTGCTTTATCGACTGTAATACACTTGTTACTTACTTTCGTTGCTTTCTTGCCCAGTCACATGTTTCTTGATATCAGTCTGTGGAGTGATATAGCTCGGAATCTCAATGGTCAGGAACTGGCTGTCCTTGGTCGTTCTGGGCCAGTTATGCTTGCTGTTTGCTCACTTCGAGTCACTGGCGCTACGAAAGGTCTGCATGTACCTTACCGCCGCACTATTCTCCCTTTCATTTCCCTTCCTCTTTTCCTTATTAACTTTACCCCTTTTGTAGGCGGTTACTCTCTTACCAGTACTCCAGGCACACGTTGTGTTCTCAACCCTGTTTCTGAAATGGCTCACCTGGTCCAATCTGTGTATGTCTTTTCTTATCCTTCTCATATCTTTTTTTCCCTTTGCATCATCAGCTGTCTTTTTGTTCCTGCTAATTTGTTGCGTTCCTTGCTTTTGCTTTCGTTAGGTTCTTTGCCAGCACTAATACATGTCAATATTACCCTCCGAGGTTTGCAACTCCTAATGAGGCAGCGGCCTTCGAAGCTGAATGTACGAAGACTGTGTCACAACTACTTGCCTTGTGTTTTCCACCTGTTGCCGATGTATGCTTTTTCCCCTTTTGCTCTCCAGCTTACCTGCTTCTGTTCCTTTCACTTCATTTGTTTGTCCGTCTAATCATTTCTTCCGTTTACTTTTTTGTAGTCTACGCGTTACCATTGCTCTGGTCGGATCGTTTCGGTTGATTCTTCTATGCAGTGGTATTACTTGGGTTGTGCGCTTTGTTCCAAAGCAGCCATAGATTATGATGGTGTTGACAAATGGTGTGATGACCACCGTCGTTTGGTGCCTCAACAAACACAGAACTTGTAATTCCTTTCTTCATTCTTGCCCCCATACCTTTTGCCTTTTCTCGTGTCCTCAGATGCTCCTGTACACGTTTTGTGCAGTTACAAACTTCGGGTAACAGTTGATGACAACACTGGATCAGCAGCTTTTGTTCTGCTGGGTAGGGCCGCTGACCTTCTTGTGGGCTTGACTGCTAACGATCTCTCTACTAGGTTTCCTTACCAACGCAATGTTCTTCCACAAGAACTTCTGGCTCTTGAAGGGCGAGACTTTACTTTTGACGTCCAGCTTCCAAAACCGGAATATGGGGCTCGTGGCCCGCCAGAGTTCACGGTCCTTGCTGTCAATGAGCAAGAACAACCAAATTCCTGCTCACCAACTCTTGGTCGCCGGGCAAGAAATGCTATGCCCCATACACCACCTCCTAACAGGTTGTTTTAATGTTCTTAATTTTGTTGTGCAGTTTCCTTTTGTTCATTACTAATCGCTGCTTTCCGTTGCAGTCCTCACATGATGCCTCTTACTTCTCCATATGTTGTTCCAACAATGCAGAACGCTTCGGTAGAGCATGGTTCTTCTGTTGCTTCACCAAGGTTATGCTTCAATTTTACATGTCCTCTTTTCTCTGGTTGTTGCTTGTCTTGAACTCGGGTTTCTTCTTAAATTTGCAGTGGGAGTTCACAGCTTGCATTTTCTACTCCTCCACGTTGCCCCTATAGCAGGTTGTTTTTAAAATTCACTTTGCTTTACAAAATTAACAAGCGCTTCTTTGGACGCTGTCGTACTCTTTCCCAATGTGTTGACATTTCTTTTCCATGCGTTGTTTACCATCAATTTCCAGTAGGCGCATCGCTGCTGTATCTTCGCCCTCATCTGCTGCATTGGGAAGGTTGTCTGTTTGTTGTCTGCTTTGCTAGCTTAGTTCTGCTTATACACGTTCTGCATGTCGTTTCCTGACATGTTTCTTTTCAACAACAGTTCTGTAGCTTCTTCTCCTGAACTTGGTCGTACTGAGATTGTTTCCTATGCGCGGTCAGTTTCTTGCCTTTTCCTGTATTACCTCATTCGTTCGACTTTACGCCTGCTAATATTTGTCAATGACTCTTGCACACCCGTTTTAACTGCTTTTTAGCCCTAGAAGTGAGCAAGTGCCCCCAGAAACTGCAACACAGCGATCCCCACAGTACCTTTCCTCCTGTTAACTTACTTACTAGCTTTACATGTCTCCTCTTTTCTTGCTGAGCATCTCTGTATCAGGGAACTTGCTTCGGACACTACAGATGCTACTGTGCAGAACAAGAACATTAGTTCAAAGAAAGCGAAGCCGAAGAAACCATCTGCTAAGAAGAAGTCTCTCTGCCCTTTATTACTTGCTATGTTTCTTGTACCAAACTTACCATATCCTACATTAGGTCTTAATTTCCTGTTTAACTTGCTTCTGCTTGCATACTGGCAATTTACTTGGTTGTTGTGCACCTTTCGTTTTAAATGTGGCCTGCTTCCTACCCATTCCCCAGTGTTATTTCGTTTTACCACTTACTTGGTTGTTAACTGTGCATACGCCACTATTGCCTCTTGGAATTCTTTTACTTATCATAGTATCCTGCATTGCCCTTCGGTTTACTGTCCTCACCTTATACAACTTTGTTTAACTTTTTGCAAGAAAACTGGTGGTGTAGGTGCTGCGCGTCGTCCTACAGTTACTCTTGAAGAAGCCGATGTTCCGATATCGTCCCTTCAGATCCCTGTTGGACATCCTTTGCCAACCGAATCGGCGAATCCTGACTCTGGAAATCTTAATGCCCTCGGTGTCAATTTGCAGACAACAACAATTCAGCCTTTGTCACAGTATGTGTCATTCTAATTATTTGTTTGCCAGTGTTGTCTGCTCCCTAGGATTCCAGTTTGCATGCTTTTGGTGCCCTTTTAAACCTGATCAAAAATGGTTTCCAGTCTGCACAAAATACTTATTTTTGACGAAAAAGAACTGCAAGCAATGCTTTTAAATTTAATTTGGTCTTGTGCTTCTATACATGATTCTAAGTCGTTACCATAAAATACAATAGCCGATGGATGGCCTTTTGTATCCCTTTCTTCGACCTTCGCTAACTTACACGTGTTCTCAATGTGCAGACATACAATGTTACCTTTCAGTGCCCATACTAATTATCTACGAATGTGTTACCTTTTTGTTTATACAGAACAAAATAAACAAATAGTTGTGGCTTTTGCTTACTTGGTCAGCTTCAAATCAATTGTTTTCCCACAGATTGAAGTAATAATCGTCTTTACTTTATGGAGATTCCTTGTGCAGTTTGTTCTTTGTTGTTAGTCATTATCTTATTCGTGATTTGCAAGTTGCTGCCGCATTGCATAGGAATGTGCATGTTCTTTCATATAGATGTGTGTTTTACAGACCTACTTCCTTTGTCTCCTTTTCTAGGCAACCTGTGTCTATAAATCCTGCACCTGTACGGCGCCGTCGCTTGGTTGTTTCTTCTGATGAAGACGAACCTGTTGTCCCTTTGGAACTGCAAGACTTGGACGTTGAACTTCCACTGCAAGAACAGGCTATTGAAAACTCTTCGACCTGTCCTGTTCCTACCGTTGACGCTGCTTTGCCTTCTCCTCTTCTTGCTGGCCAAGAAGTTCCGCTACTTCCAGTGGGGAAAACTAATCCTGGGAGGGCAAAGCGAATAAGGACACCGTCTGCAAAGGCCATTGAAGCATCTGTGGATGCCTCTAAGAGGAAGCCAAAAACTCCCAAATCGTCTGCTAAGGAACCTGCTAAGAAGCAACTGTTTGCTGATTGACCGTGATTCGCACCATGCGAGTGCTAATGTACCATGTTTGTGCAGTGTTGTTCCTCCCTTTCTTTTGTAGAACTTTTTAAGGGAAACACTATTTAGCGAGTAGTGCACTATGTACTTTTGCCTTTTGTGTCTACATTTGCAGCCCTTGCCAAACTTGTGGTGTTCCATTACTGGCACCACTTTTACCAATCTGCTCTGCTATGACATTTGACTTGTATTAGTTACCTCTTGGTCCAGATTACCCCTTGCGTACCTGCTTTCTAGCCAGCTCTATGTCGTTAATATAAAGCAACATTTTGGCATGGCCTTCTTTAAGTGGCATAGTATTGCGCCACTCTGCAACTGAACTTTATTTTGTGCTAAGGATCCGTTGTACTTTGTATCATCATTTGTTGGGCGCAATTTCGCCGTTTAGGCCGCATTCGCATCGCACCTGTATATTCTTCGTTAGTCACTTGTTTTGCTCTTTATTCGCAGGTGGCCATTGTCTGTTGTAAATGGCCACTTTGAGGACCAAATTGTCCACACCTTTTTCGATTGCAGGGTATTTAGGTGGTGTCTACCAGCCACACAGTAACTAGATATTTGGATTGTCCACTAATACCATGACTTTGTTTACTAGCTTCCATAGACCCAAATTATAAACTTATTTCTCTTCTATTAATTGCCATCATGCATTTATTGTCCTGACTAGCCTGTTCACTAATGATGGCTTTATTACTTCTCACTTCTCTAGACTAGCCTGCTATGGTGCATGTTGTAATATTATACTTTTTCTTAAGAAGGATATTTCCCCCTGGAAACACCGTTTACCTGTAGACTGTCTTCTTCCATAACTGCTTTCCCATTACTGCTTCTTTTTGCTCATTCTGTCTTTGCTGTTGGTCATTGAATGAAATTCTCTGCTACATCTGCTATACCATTACCTGGTATCTGCCTTCCTCTGCAAATCTGCCAGTGTTGTTATTCCACTGTACCCGTTTAGAAGGCGTGGCATGGTTAGTTTGGTCAATTTATTACTTTTATCTTACTACATTGACCATTGTGCTCCTATACCATGCTACGCTTGTGCCATAGTTTTCAGGTCTTGTCTTTTTTTTAACGTCAGTGTGTGATCTCAGGCCACTCCCAGACAGGCTGCACTCCTGCTACCCGGTCGTTCTGCGAATAGGAAGCGTCGTCATATTGGTGTTTCCACTGAATTTGTGCCTACCACGCCTCCTTCGAGAAGTTCTGTGAGGCGTCGTGTGTGCAACTTTGATAGACGGGGACGCTTGCACCCACTGCTTGACTCAGAAGGTGAACTTGACTCATCCGAACTTGACTTAAGAACTCCTGAAGACTTAACAGCCAGCTTGCAAACTCAGCCTCCTGTTGCGTTGGATGGTGATTGTTCGTTGCCTGATGTGCCTCTACCACCTTCACAACAAGCAGAATTCAGTCGAATTATCGATCATGGTTTACCTGACTGTGAATGCCAATACTGTGGTGCACGGTTCTGGTATGCAGAGCGGCTGAACAGGCATGCATCTCTTGCTCCTGTTTTCACGCTTTGTTGTCAAAAGGGTCGAGTACGCCTCCCATTCCTACAGGAAACTCCTCAGTACCTTGAAGACCTCTTGGGTGTTAATGGCGGTCCTATGGCAGCGCACTTCAGGGAACATATACGCTCCTATAATGCTGCTTTTTCTTTCACATCTTTTGGAGCACGCCTTGATCCGAGAGTTACACGATCACGAGGACCTTATTCATTTGTGATATGCGGAGAAAATTATCATCGAATGGGATCTCTGCTTCCTGCTGCAGGTCAGAGACCTAAATATTCTCAGCTATACGTCTTTGACCCGCAGACCGAACTAGCAGATCGACTCTCCAATTTCTCTTCTGCTGAAAGGTCCCTGCGTCCTGATATTGTTTCTGGTTTAATGAAGCTGTTTGACGTGACAAATGAATTAGTTAAGTCTTTCAGACGCATTCGATCTGAATTGAATGATCCAGCATCAATCAATTTAAGACTGCGTATTGTTGGTGCAAGGGACACAACATCTCGACAGTATGAACTTCCAACTGGTTCAGAATTGGCTGGACTCATTCCTGGTGATTTCTTGCCTGATAAGGAAGAACGAGACATCATTATCGATCATCGGTCAGAGGGCCTGAAGAGGATCACAAGTGTACACCCGAAGTTTGATGCTTTGCATTTTCCGGTTCTTTTCCCATACGGAGAAGATGGATTCCATGTAACCATACCGTATGATCCTGTTCATACTCCCAAAACATTGAAAAGGAAACATGTGACTCAGAGAGAGTACTATGCTTACCGGCTTCAGCACAGAGACGACGAAGGTCAGACATTGATGCGAGGTGGGAAGGCACTTCAACATTACGTGGTTGATGCATATTCCACAATTGAACAAAACCGACTCTATTATTTACGATCGCATCAAGAAAACCTCCGTTCTGAACTATACTACGGCCTTACAGATGCTTTCAACAGAGGTGATGTTACAGGAGATGCTGTTGGCCATGTTGTTCTTCCATCATCGCATACTGGAAGTCCTAGGTACATGAAGCAACTGTACTTAGATGCAATGGCTGTTGTCCACCATCATGGCAGCCCTGACCTATTCATAACCTTTACGTGCAACTCCCAGTGGCCAGAAATAACAGAATCTTTCCGCGCTGTCTGTGGTTCACGCAGCGAACTAAAACCAGAGATTGTTGCTAGGGTCTTTCGCATGAAGCTGAATGCACTGGAAGATGAACTAACACGAGGCCATTTTTTTGGCCAAACAGTGGCAGGTCTGTTCGGTTGCCTTCTGTCTTACTTCCTTTTACAATTGCCTGTTATCAATTCTCCTTTTCCTGTCACTCTATACTTCCTCATCTACCTTATGTTTTGTGATCTAGCATAAATGACACATTTCATTGCCTTATAATTCCAGGTATCAAAACCGTCGAGTTTCAAAAAAGGGGTTTGCCCCATGTTCATATACTTTTATGGTTGGATGCAAAGAATAAGCTACGACAAGCTTCTGATATTGATGCAACTGTTAGTGCTGAACTGCCAGATCCATTACTAGATCCAATTGGGTATGATGCTGTGACAAAGTTCATGCTGCATGGTCCGTGTGGTCAAGATAATCCGACCAATGTTTGCATGAAAGAAGGATCGTGTTCAAAGTATTTTCCAAAACCGTTTAATTCAGAAACTACAACGGACCAGTTTGGCTATACAGTCTATCGCCGTCGCGATACAGGTATAACAGCAGTGAAAGGTACAGCTATACTAGACAACCGGTTTATCGTTCCATATAATCGGAATTTACTTGTGCTGTTTCAAGCTCATATCAATGTCGAGGTCTGTCATCAAGGCCGATTGATTAAATATTTGTTTAAGTACATTACAAAAGGGCCTGATAGATCCATGGTTCTTGCTGAAACTGCTGGCTTGTCTGTGTCTGATTCTGCTACCCCAAACCATATCCCTCCATTGGACGAAATTAAACAGTTCCTTGATTGTAGAAGTTTGTCTTCATATGAGGCAGCGTGGCGTATCTTTGAATTCCCTGTTCATGAACGAACGCCGCCGGTTCAGCGCTTGTGCGTTCATCTTGAAGGAAGACATTATGTTCCTTATAGGAAGAAACAACGCCTGTCTCGAATACTTGCCCGCGATTCTGTTTCAGAGACAACATTGACACAATGGTTTTACCTTAACCAACGAGATCCAACTGCAAGGGATCTACTTTATGCCGAGACTCCGAATCGTTATATATGGAATGTGAAAACAAAAAAATGGTCTCCGCGGAAAAGAGGGTTCTCAATTGGAAGAATTGTCTATATCCATCCAGGTTGTGGTGATACATTTTATCTCAGACAACTTCTTACCAAAGTTCGTGGGTCAGTTAGTTATGCAGCTCTTCGGACAGTGCATGGATTCCCATGTAGAACATACCAAGATGCGTGCCAGCGCCTTGGTCTTTTGTCTAATGATGATGAATGGTTACTTGTGATTAAAGAAGTCAGCCAATGGGGCATGTGCCGCTTGTTACGATACCTCTTTGTGTCCATGCTGATGTTCTGTGAACTATCAAACCCACTGCAGCTTTTCAATCAGACATGGGAATTGCTTTGCGAAGACATCACATATAGGTGCCAACGAGATGTTTGCTTCAACAACAACCTCATACCACCTGAATTGCCCAAAAATAAATTGTTGTGGGAATTGCAGCACATGTTAAATGCTTATTCAGCCACGTTATCTCATTTTAACCTTCCCTTGCCAACAGATGATCACCCACAAACTGATCCCTTGCTTCAGTTTGGAACTGATTCACATCCTGGTACTTTAGTTGCTGTGGATTCCCCACCTCCTGTAGTTGGTGATCTTAACAGAAAGCAACTTGAAGCTTTTCATTGTGTAATGGAATCTGTTATGTCTCCAACAGAAGACTCGCCTACATTCTACTTTCTGTATGGTCATGGAGGAACAGGCAAGACTTTTCTCTACAGAACTATTCTTGCGCAACTTAAAGAAGCTGGGAAGATAGTTTTGGTTGTTGCTTCTTCAGGAATTGCAGCAACATTACTTCCTGATGCAAGTACAGCTCACTCTCGGTTTAAAATACCACTGGAAATCGACCATGGTTCTTCATGTAATATCAAGAAAGGTACGCCATTGGCTCAATTGATCATTAATGCATCGCTTATAATATGGGATGAAGCCCCAATGGTTCACAGATTGTCTTTTGAGGCAGTAAACAGAGCTTTTTGTGATATTATGGATGTTCCGTTTGGTGGTGCAAACTATAAACCGTTTGGTGGCAAAGTTGTTCTTCTTGGAGGCGATTTTCGTCAAACGCTTCCAATAGTAGCTGATGCTGGCAGAGAAGAGAGTATTGATTCATCTCTTACATGTTCCTTTTTGTGGCAACATTGCACTGTGTTGCACTTAACTGAAAATATGCGTGTGGTTGCTTCCCGGGAGAGTCAAAGGTCAACTTTTGGTGGCATGCCCTTTACCGAATGGACTCTTGCTGTGGGAAATGGGAATGTGCCAGGAAAATCATTTCCCTCTAACCAATCTACTGATTGGATAGAGATTCCGGAATCATTACTGCTTCCTTCTTCAGGAAATCCCATCCATACGATTACGTCTACAGTCTATCCTGACTTTGCTCAACGGTTCCATAATGTATCGTATCTCACTGAAAGATCCATTATCACACCGACAAATACAAATGTCACAGAGATCAATTCTCATATGTTAGCTCTGATTCCGGGGATGCCACGCACATATTTTAGTGGTGACAGTCTTCATACAGATGCAAGCGATCCAGACCGACTCGAAGCTGAATATCCCACTGAATTCCTTAATTCCCTGTCCTTCAATGGCTGCCCTGAACATCAGATTGATCTCAAGGTATTTGCTCCAATTATGCTGTTGAGGAATCTTAACCCATCCATTGGTCTTTGTAATGGTACACGCTTAATGGTGCTCTATTTGGGCCATTATGTGATAAAAGGAATGATAATGGGAGGTACATTCAATGGTAAGACTGTGGCAATTCCGAGAATTGTCCTTAGTGTCAATGATTATCGTTGGCCATTTGTTCTTAAGCGCCGGCAATTCCCAGTACGCTTGTGCTATGCCATGACAATCAACAAAAGCCAGGGCCAGACATTGCAAAATGTTGGTGTGTATCTGCCGAAGCCAGTGTTCAGCCATGGCCAACTTTATGTCGCTGTTTCTAGAGTTAGAACACCAGATGGACTTAGATTCCTTATTATGAATGAAGATGGCGTGCCTTCCAACTGTACCCGAAATATTGTTTACCAGGAGGCATTCGTTGACCTTCAGACCCCATCTTCCTAACTAGAGGTAGTCCTTTCAATCTGGTACATTGAATCTTTTGTAGTTTGCTTGCTCAGCATTCTCCTGGAACTGAAATGTATCTTCTAACGTTCATATTCGTTGCTGCCTTTATCTTTCACAGGTCTGGTGCGGATCTCTCGAACCAAAGAATCCCATGTTGTTGTTCGTTTTTGGGTTGTGGCCTCTATAAGATATATACAGCCAAAATAAGTGTTAGTTTCCAGGGATTCAAATTTTCAGCTCGCAGAGGGTTTGTCGGAAGGGTACTTTAGGCAATTCACGTTTAAATAAAACTGTGCGTTTCACCTCCAACACATTCTGCCGGTGGACCGGGACAGTTTATTATATAGTCGGGCCGGCCTGTTGCCCCCTGAAGTATCCGGCCCAAACTCTTTCCCCTTGACGTATCCGGCCCAAACTCTTCTCCCTTGACGTAGTCGGCCCAAAGACTGCTGGTGCAATGTTTCCATCGGAGTCTGACGAAAACCATATTCAGCTGCCGCGATGCTATATTTTAGCTGGAAAGATGGCCTTATTTCCTATGTGGCTCGTGAAGTAATTGGGGCAGAGTTGTTTGCAAAACCCATGGCAAATGACTACACACAGCCGGGCTAATACATTCCAAATCCATCTAACTAAATTGGCCCTGTGGGGGGTTTTCCCTTTTGTTTGGGCGGCTTCCTAAATGCTTTGGCAGCGCGTTCCAACTCTAAACTCTAGAATACAATAATTTAAAAGGAATTTACTAAATAGCAAGGAAGGTGACAGTAAACAAGAGCACAATTATATGATCCTCAAAATATGGTCACATGAAGGACCACCGCAAAAGGATAATAACCTTTCAAAAAATATTTGCGTCCACATATTCATTACGCGGTTAGATAATTCGAAACTAGAGCGAGGTCGACCATTACTAACATTAATCCGATTATACTAATAATACCCTACGCTACTTAGTCTAGAATCGGGAACAACTTAACCAAGAAGAGTTCAAGACGATTCTCCACGTTGTTCCAAGGTCCGAATGTGAGCAAGGCCCTATATGGCGACTCACCAATCCTGTTGAGTAGTGGAATGTACTCCACATCTTCCATCTCATCAGGACCAACAACAGCAGACATGACTCGCCGTAAGTAAGCTGATGGACATACGACCTCAAGATCGGTGGTAAAATCTACAATTGTCAAGTGCAGCATGTATATGCCGGAGTCGGCATTCCAAGATCTCCTCACTTCTTTGACCCAGCCATTCAAAATGTATGACTTGCCCTGGTACAAGACAAAACATAAGGAGTTCAAAACAAGACCACATTAGATGCAAATTCTTTAGAGAAAATATAGCTTCCGGATAGATAAAATACATGTTATCTGATTTACCTGATTAGCAACATCCAATTGCATAGGGATAAGATCGTCCGTTTCTACATGGTCCCAAATTCTTACGGCAACTTCATATCGCAAATTTGAAACGAAGTCTCCCATGGAAAAGGATCTATAATTTAAATTAGTAGCAATATTAGCAACTCTATCAACAAATGTTAGAGCTGTACAACTAATCAACTAATTATGTAAACCCGAATATGCACAAACAATAGCAACCCAATACATGAATGTGTCACTACAAGCATACAAAGTTTCCTTGGAGTATCGAACTAAAAAAAAAAAAAACTATTCTGGATGATAAGATTGTATTAGCTCTGGAGAAACCTAATTTGAAGGCCAGCAAGCGAATGTAATTGATGAGTGGTCTGGAAAAATTGGTTGAAGTTCTTGATGAGAGGAAAGGGGAGTTTTTGCCGAGGTAGGGTTTTAGAGATTACCTTGTAGAGATGCTGAGATAGAACTGACGTCGATCAGGCAGAGAGAAGGCCTGGAAAATGAGTGCATGCACTGGAATGGGTTCCCAGTTGCTTTGGTGGCCGGAGAGTGAGCAGAGCAGAAAAAGGCGTCAGGGAGAAAGGGAGGTGAAACGTCTTAGGATGGGTCTTTACGCGGTAAGATTTTAGAACTTACCTCCTGGAGATGTAGAGATGGTACTAATATCGGTCAGTCAGTCAGGCCTGGATCATGAGTGCATGCAATAGCTTGGTTGGCCTGTTTGTCTTCTCGCCGGCGAGTAAACAGTACCGTCGTGCTTCGGTGGCGTTGTTGGAGTCCGCGCGAGTGGTGACTCGACGCTAGGGTTGTTCGACGAGGGAGAATGAGCGAAGCGTAGTGGGAAGGTCGGGGTTTGCGGCGGGAGCGGGAAGCAGGAGAAGCAGAAGATGGCGGGTTGGGGATGTGGATGGTCAGGTTTCTGTGGAGGGCCTGGAGGGTAGGTGAGAGCTATGGAGGAGGGAAAGGAAGAAGGGAGTTAAACCGTCTTCGGGTGGGTGGGAGGTTTTTATTGTTTTGCTTTATTTTAGTTTTTATATTTGTTTGATCGAAGCGTGGCCATGACTGTCCATTTGGTTTGGATTTTTTGGATTTTAACCAAACACAACTCAATTGGAAAGCAAACTTTTCGTTTGGTTTGTTTTAAACCAATAAGCAACTTAATGGGTTTGGTTAAAACTGAAAAACCAATAGAAACCATGAAGAATACATTATTCATCCGCAAGGTTGTTATTTTTTTTTTTTTAGAATGTTGTTTCTTTTGACACGCATACCAACCAATAATTTGTGCTGCCTATACAGATATGTGCTTGTCAAATCATAATAAATAAATGAACACCTAACTCTTTTTTTTTACTCAATGATACGAGTGAATTACTGGCTAACAAATTCACTACTTCAAAATGGTATTCATTTATTTTAACAAGCAGCCAACCCTAGCGATGCATTGTCAATTGATTCATGTTTATGAGGAAATGACACACCTAATTTCAACTCCTCCTCACAACCAACAACCCGCTGCTGAAAGGGATCGTCTTAAGCAACATAGTCCTGCGACTCATTTGGTAGTACATTAAATCAACTTTGAAGGTATTACAACATCATACTAATTTGATATGTGTATTTCACTTGCAGGAATACTCACCATTCAAGCACAAGTGCACATATTGATCGCTTGATTTCCAAAACCCCTTTACTCTGAGAAAAACGTCATTGGGATGGATGTATTGCACTATCCCAATTAAATCTTCCCGTGTGTTAAATGTACATTACCGAAAGAGAATTTCCTGTTATTATAGTTTAATTGATCAATAAAAAACAAATGGTCAATGAATTGGCAGAAATGTGGCACAGCCCATTTCACTCTCCCAACTTTTATTGCCGCCAGTGTAAAGGGAACAGCTCAGTTTAGGATATGTGCTTTTGTCTGTATACTTTTCTAAGGTAGATAGCTATATAAATGGACTCATTCTACATAACCAAGTGAAAAAGCTATTTCACATGGGCCTGTTACACATGACGGTCCATCTATAGCCCACAACAAGAACTCATATGTGAATGTCGTTTCCCCTAATCAACAGTGGAGGAGGTTTCGGCCCACATGGTTTTTGTTTGGTCCTTGGACACTGACAATCGTTTTTACTCAGCCTGAACAAACACCTACTTCCTTTCGTGTATAAAGAACCTGGGTTCTCTAATTCAATAAGTGCTATGCAAACTTCAGTTCGCCTGAACTTTATTTCCATCCTGCGCTGCATCGTCAACTCGACGCAAACGGTTTGTACTTATCTCTCTTTTACTTGCAATTTGGTATACCATGCATAGTGCTCCGCTTTGATTGTCTGATCTCATTATCCTTGTGATTGGGGGAAACATCGCCGCATGTGAATTTAGGGTTTGCGTTGAAATCCCTGCATTCCTTGGCCTCTCAGTTCACCGAGTTTATGCTCTTTGTCTCCTGGACCAAAGTTTCACACAATTCAATGGACCTCAATTGTACCCTTCGAAGTTCCCCAGAAGGTTGGATTCCTCACACTCTAATCATTTACATGTCGGCACTATTATTTATACAGGGTGGGAAAACAATCGCCCAGTTCTTTTATTTTCCAGTACATGGATACGGTCGTTGCTGTTGCTGTCAGTAGTTGAATGCCGTGTACTTCCTTTTTGGAATTTCAGACCTAATCAGTACGTCAACTACAGTTTGGGACCTCAAAGAAAAATTGGTATCTGGTCACATTGTACTGCGCTTGATTCATATCTGGCTATCTGATGAATACATGGGAACGGAGAGCAACCAATTCATGTATACTTTATGGGTTGATGTGGAGGTTGGCATATTCGATTTCCGAGTTGATTCCATGTTACTTATTATACCAAACTGATACTCATTATATGGTTCTATTCTTTCATAGGAATCTTTAATTGAGGGAGTCACCGACAGAATTAATATGGCTAATATTGAACCACTTCTCGAGGTGGGCCTGCTCTACGCACTGGATGAAGTACCCCTAACCGTGGCAAGAAGTGCTCAAAGAACTGCACCTGGTAATTTACGCCTTTGCCTTCGTACAGGACTATCATGCAGGAAACTCGATGAAAATCAAATCAATAAGCGGTTCCCGGTTGATGGATTTAAGAACACAGAATTTGAAGAGCTTTACGGGATGGCCTTGGACCCAACGAACTTGGCAGGTAAGGTTTGCCTCCTGATAAATTTTGTCTCCAAATATTGATCTGATGCTAGGTTCCTTGAACGTTTCCAGATCTCACAGGTCGTGTTTTAGCGATATCAGAACCAGTATACAATAGTGATAGCACTGCCTTCATGATGATTCAGATAGAAAACACCAGGTTAATGTTTATAGTCCTTCCTTTTACATTCGAACTTGTGAGAACTACACTAACACTCTCTGCATTCTATCAGGAAGCAAACTGTTGTGATCAATTACACTGCTCCCTACGATGATTTTTACTATTGGGCTGAAGCCGCTGAACTCAAATATCCGGTGGTCGCGACCTTCACGAGCATTTTTGTTGCTCAGCCTGAACCGAGATGTGCGCCTCTTAATCTCTCTATTCGTTGTTATGCCTTTTACACAAATCTGTGCTGAAGTACAATTTACCTGTGTAGATCAATTGGTTTTAACCAGCACAAAGGCAACCCGTACAATTCATGGTTCGTATTCACATCGTCACAGGACATTGATGAACAGGTTAGCTGTACCTTACCTGTTTATCTCAAATTGTATTGTATCGGTATAGACACAAAGGCGCACTAATTCTTTGCGCCGCAGCTTTTTACATGACCACAGGCCAATTACAGTCCTTCAGGAGGCAGCGGTTCCCAATTACAAAACTTTCAGGCACCCTCTGCCGACTGCAGTCACACTCACCAGAATGATTCGACTGCTTGCGGCTGATACACTCAATTTTGAGGTAGATGTAGTATAGCCACGCTTACGTGCTCTCAAGGTCCATATTTACAACCTTTCTTGCTTTTGTGCAGGCGCGCTACTGGTGTTTGGCAAAAATTGTTGCTGTTACTTTGGACCAACGCTTTATTAAGAATGAACACGGTTCTCTAAGGTCAGACATATAAGTCTCTTCCAAATGTTCTTTTCTTTCAAATATTGACAAGTTTTCTCATGGTCAAACAGGTACGATGCATTTGTGTCGTGTAGTGATTTGGTCAGAACAGAAATAGTTAAATTCGATCACGATGCAATGGTTCAACTGCTCAGATTGCCGGTCGATGAGTTTAGTGTGCTACAATTTCCGGAGAAAGAAACTATTGTTCAAGATGTTGAAGGCAAGTACTTTACTCTGGAACTACGGATTGCTAGAGCGTTCCATGTCACCAACCATATCTCTGTTGCGACGATCTGGAACCCTCTTTGTATAAATGTGGTTTAGTGGCACCCAGGCAAATTCTGCCCTCTATTCTGTATTGTTAGAAGGTCTATTTTTTCCTAAACCCGTGCCTTTCCACAATCAAACGTGTACACTACATCTGCGTGCAGTACCTTCACTTGCACTCCTCAGCTATATGTTTAGCCTGCTCTCTGTTATCCATTAAACATAATCTGCCCCCATCTTGCCGTTGATCTCTTCCTGTCTGGTTGTTTATGCTTTCAATATAGGGAACATTTTTCAGGTATGCAATATGTATTGTTCGTCCTAACTCAAACCGTTTTAGATGTCCTGCCAGAGTGCAGCTTGATTATAATGGGTCTCCAAAAAAGTAGCACAAAGTTGTGGCGCAGAGAAGGCTCTTCTTTTATGTGTTTTTTTACATAGCAGTTCAGTCGGGCTGACCTAATCAAATATAGGGACCGTCGACGCGGGGCTATGCAGGACATGCTGTGCATGTAATTACCTCTGGCCCACTTTGTCATGGTTAGGCCCACTTGGTTTAAGGGGCCCGGTACGGTTTCTATTAGCTTCTCTAGGGTATTCTCTGACCTTAATCTTCCTCTCGCAAAGAATCGGCCGCCGCAGCGAACAGAGCTTCCAGTCATGGGCGAAACAATACAGATCAATCAGCTTGACCTTGGCTACACGGACGAACTGCTTCAGGTTCGACATCTGCATACATGGCAGGAGCCGCTGTCGGGCCATGATATAGATCATCATCTTCTACTCGATAAGCAGGTTTTTCATTTGCATTTCTATTTATATCTATCGGAATCCATTTGTCCTTACATTGCCTGATTTCTACATTATGACACATCCCAGGGAATATTGATTGTTGCGACGTCGGATCCTGTCACACCCCAATTGGGTCAGCCAGTTTTTAGCCCGGGCAAAATTTACATGATATCTTCCTTCTTCGTTACCCCTGCAAGAATGATGGGCCGTTGTTGTTCAAATCATTCCGAACTTCGTTTTACAAACAACAGTAGCTTCCGGTCTGTTCCTGAACCCCCACCGTCCGATTACCACCCAACCGACATGGCAGAACCAGTACCTTTCTTTGACTTATACATGCGTGCACTTGCCAAACAGGAGAGATCAGGTTATCCAGTCGCCATATAAATACACCATTCATTTGTTTTGTGTCGTGTTATTCCCGTAACCCTTCAGTGATTCATTATTATTACCCAGACATAATGGGCCGCATAGTCGCCATCTCCAAACCCTACATGGATACACCAGGCGATGTACTGTCAATGCACCAGCTCATTATCCTGGAAGATAATTGGCATGTATTCAGTCTTCATGAGTTTTTTGCTCCCCGAATGATGTGTGTTGCTTAGATGTGCTTCTTTGCTTTTACATGCAGCAATAGACAGATTTTAACCCAAATCGTCGACCACTCGATCATGCATGCGCTTGAGGCATTGGTTGTTAGCCAAGAGCGAAACGGGCCTGTCATTGCAACTATGACTTCTATGGTCGGCCACTGTTTAGATGGTAAGATTTGTGCCAACACAACATGCCGCCGCTTTGTCTGTTCCTCAGTTCTTCATTCTTTTGGAGTCAGGGAAAAATATTTACAAGAATACATGCAGTACAAGGGTCATGTTGACCAAACCTTACGAATGCATAGGCCCAGCTTTTACAGGTTTGCATCCTTTTACAAAAACCCAGTATTATTTTAATCATATCTTGCATACATTGTTCGCCTTTCGTTTCGATGCAGACATTCGAGTTCGAATATGCCGATCTTCTACATTAGTCAATGGCGGCAATGACATTGTCAGACCGGTCCAACGACATGGTCCATGCCACTCGATAGCAGACTTACTTTTCCTGTTGGCTGAGGATGATGCGCTGCACACTGCGCCTCTCAACAGTGTATTTTGCCTTAACTTTTACCAGGATTCACATACTACTTAATTACACACCCCTAATCCTTCTTTGTTCTTTATCTGTAGGCAACATTTAGGTGTTTGGCGACATTCAGAAAATCAATCACCAATCTGGATTCTTTACTTGGTTGTGCCCTGAATGCTCACCACAAAAACATCAATTGTCCCCGAATGATGTCTGTTCTAATTGCTCTGCATCCATTGCTCATGATGACAGGATTAAAAGGTACGCACATAAAAGTAATAGTATACTTAGACCGATAGAATCATCAAATTGACTCAGATTTCTCATACAACCATAAATAGTTTCTATATCTCAGCCGACGTCTGTGACGAGACATTTAAGACTTCATTCTTGATTAGTCATGAAGCAGCTTCTGCATTACTGCAAACATTTCCTCTATGGGACCTTGAAGACGCAGATGTTCGCCGTCTCCTCCACCTGTCCTTTACCGCACTTATACATTTGAGATCAAAATGTTGCCTTGCTGTAAGGATAGGCATGAACGCTTTGAAGTTGTTGCAGTCTGGCATCGTCATGCTGCAGGTGTTCAGGATTGGTTTTAAGCGTCTTAGAAATAAGGATTCAGGGTTAGCATTTAGTTTTGTAAAATAGATTTCGTTTCAATGTCTTTGTGTTCCTTAGATTTGCTTTGCGAAAGCCCTTCGCTGTTTCGCCACCAAGACTCCAGGATGTTACCTCTTCCGATGTCATTGTAATGAACACAGATAGTCTCGCCATTTTGTACGGTCCTTCCTATCGGCAACTCTACCTCGGACCCATGTGACTAAATAATGTGCTTGCTCGCAGACAACAAAAAAACAGGTACATCACTTGACAGCCTATCGATACATAGAGAGTTTGACCACCAAACTAGCTCTATAGTCTCTGGACCCATTTGATCATTAAGAAAGTCCACTCTAAAACCAAATTATGCAACTGCACGGCTTCCAAACCTAAGGTCTTTATTAATGCCTGCAAATATGTGACTGATTTGTACACGGATGAGAGGAGATTTAACATGGACAGAGAGTACTCAGTGTTGCCCCAGCAACCTTTAAAAACAAGAGGAACAAGACCCTAATTACTTGCCCAGTTTGCGTAATCAGTCCAGTTATGAATAGGTTATCGAAAACACCCGCTAGCATTATAACTGGGCCAATTTAAACCATGATGGATATACTTTCTAGATACATTCTTCCGCACCAGTTGGGTCGACAGAAATGCACAACTTACCAATTCGGCCCACCAATTATGCATGATGCAGTTTTGTAAACATACCATAACCGATTGGCCCGGCCCAATAGCTTTCTCCATCAAACCCTTCCACTTTGTCTCCTAAAATAAACTGCCTGTCTTTCTGTCGTTCAGATCACCCTTTGTTCGTAACAAAAAACCCTAAGTTATAAAACCGGCCAGAGAAGCGCTGCTGGTCCCCCACCTTCAGCATAACCCGCCCAGAGAAACGCTGCCAGTCCCCCAGCGTCAGCATCTGCCCACACTTTCGCGTTGACTGTGAGTTCGATATTGTTTTTAATGGTCTTTCATTCCCTGTGTTTCTTTTGCTAGCCGTTCTTCTGTACCCTTTGGCGGCAAAAGTTCTACTGACCTATCTTTGGATTTAACGGGGGACTCTAAAAGTGTGGGTGAGGTTTTGAATAATCGACTTGGAAAGGGACATATGCATTAATCGAATGTCCTTCTAAACTAGACTATTTGTTGTTTTGCCGCTAAATGTCGACAGGTCTCCAAATAGCGAGCAACACATGGTTCTTTGTTGGTGCAATAACCTGTGCATTTTTACTGTTATTTCTGATAGCTTTCACATTTATTCTGGTGATCATATTTCTTCCCGCAGCTATAGAAAGCAAGTTCGTCCTGCACCCAAAACATTCCTGCCCACTGAGTTCTGTTTTTTGGCAAACACAGAGAGCGAAATGTTACCACCGGACCCACATGGTATTTTCCCATTACTGAACAATAGCCTTATCTCCGTATGCTTTTATGTGTTGTCATGCAGTTTCGCTTTGTTTTAGATGTCATGCAGCAATCCACAACCTTCCGTGAACTCCATCTGGGAACCAACAACATTTTCCTCATGGCACGCCTACTGAACATCTGGACAGAATGTGACCCCTGTGAAACTACATCTGCTACCTCTATACAAATGCTTTGGCTAGACAAAGAGGTACGTCTATAAAAAACAAAACTACTTCCTGCTTATACTTTAAACATAGAATGTTTAGTGAACACATGTTTCCAACATTGTAACTGCTATAGGGACAGCTTATGGAAGCTGTTGTGCGATGTGGAAACTCTCCTGACATGTGTTCAGACATGAACCTTGGTTGTCTCTACACCATGATAAACCCAACTGTGATACCGGCTAAATCTGAACGTCGAATTGCACCTTCCACTTTGAGATTGTCTTTCACAAATAGAGGTGCGTTCGAAGGAATCCATGAATATCGCAGCACCATGACTTTTCCAGATGACTGTGCCCATCAAGTCCTTTGTGATTACAGTGTTTCTCCTGCAAGTCTCCCACTCTGTTACTCAGGTATTTCTTCTTCGTGCTTAACCAACTGAACACAGCATCCTGCATCTTAAATTGATGCACAGAATATTTTTTTCCCTAAATATAATATTTACAGACCACATGCAACCAAATAACTCAACCAGATTCTGCTTCAGAAATCACAGGATGCGTGACGCACATAACAGAACCACTTAGGGTCAATTCTGATACATTTATGTTCCAAATCTATCTTGAAGACATGAGGTATGCTTCGAAATCAGTTTATGTTTTATACGTTTGAATGGAAATTGGTCTGTATTAACACTCATTAGTTGTCTTCCAACTTCATAGTGGCAATAAAGGACTTGTGAGCTACATCGGAACGCGGATTAAACAATTCATTCATAGTGCTGATGGAAGCGAGGTGCATTATCCTCTGATCATTACAGCAACAGGCCTCACCCGAAATGTCCACGAATTCACCCATATTCCGCCGTTTTGTTTCGTGACATCTCCTGGGACCCGTCTCATTGTGCAACCATACAATGAAACGACACATCTTTTAATGAACAGGTATGCTGTACTATTTGCATCTTTCTTTTCATTATATGCATCTTCTTCTACCAGTTAGCTAATTGAACACAACAAACCTACTAGGTTCTTTCATAACAGATTGCCAGTGGACATCATTGACTACAGCTCGAAGGAGCGCCTTGGATACCTTCGGCGCAAGATTCCTCCCAGAATTTCATTGCTGGAATTGAAGACCAAAGTTCCATTAGGAGAAATGGAAACTGAGGTGACTTTCCTTACCTTCTTTGTGCAACTGTAGATTGTTAAGCAAGTATATTAAAATTATCAAGCATCCTCAGGTGGCCTTCCAACAAAATAAATGTTTAGTTACTCACAAAAACTGGATTTGACATTTTTCCTAATTCAATCCGTGTGACAGATACTTTATCGATGCAAATTGAAGATACTTAAGTTCCATCTTGGTTCTGAGACCTGCAAAACTTTTCCTGAAGACACTGAGTATTTCCAAACTACGACTACTTTTCTTTTCCTTATTGTTAAGTAACAATTCATTGCTACCACATCTCTAATCTACGTATACGTTTAGATTGTACTACGAATTGCAGGCTGAATGCGAATCAGGAAATCACACCGCAACAATAGTTCTGAATCATCAACCTCTCTTGCTCTAATCCGTATGCCACCGCTCGAGTTCCAAATGATGCCATATGACGAGAGAGTTGAGTTGCTCAAAACATTCTGCAATGTTCAGCTAATGGCAGAACTGTACATCGTGGGATCAGAAGATTCAGATGAACCACACATCCGCATGTTTGCGATTTGGGATTCAAAAGCATTTCAGCCATTGCGAGAACTTAAATTGCGCATCTGACCGAAGTCCTTACATTGCAGTCAAAGAAGGTACATTCCTTCCTACTTTTGTTTTGCATTCAGTGGAACATTGGTGTTCGTGGGCACAACCATTTTTTGCGCACTAATAAATACCCACATGTCTGTTCTTATTGCAGCTCTTAGGACTAAGGAACGAATGGGTTGTTGCTGAGGAAGGATCAAAGTAACGCAGGCCAGAAGACATGGATTGCAACATTATTAGTTAATTCGATCTTTTGAGAATTGGAATAGTCCATCTTTATTTCCATTCTGAACAAAACTGTTCTGGTACGTTGTGTATGGTAGCTACCCTTTAAGCTCAACCATCCAAATAGTTCAGATCTAAACAATGTACTTGCAATGAATGCTCGTATTTTATTCGTCTTAGCTATGCCCTTTTGCAGTTCCTTTCTTTTAATGTGTTGGATTGTTCTGTCTTCACTTTGTGTCGTTACTGTTCTGGTATATTAGATCTCAAAATAATTACACATACCACTGTTGCCTCAGTTGAAAAGTAATAGATTCCCTTCACACCACTTGTCTTTTAGTCTTTCCTTCTACGACCATTGTTTATTGTATTTTGGATCATTTTGGGCCGCAGAGACACTGAACAGTTCGAGAGAAATTTTCTATGTTTTGTTGTTTTATTCAACGTTTAGGAAGATCCCTGCTCTTATCTCACCTTCCACCCTCTCTCATCAACTTTACTCTTCTTCCGTTATTTCCTCACAAACATCCTAAATCAGCATACTGTGCCTGTTCCGCCTTCCTTCTGGTGTCATCCGGTTCGCTCTTCGTCCCCAAAATCCCTCACAAAAGAGGCATGTTTCGGCTAAAGCTGCTTCTGGATTTGAATGGAACTGAAGGGGTAGAAACTGCTCTCAAGATACGACTCTTGCATGTTTGGGGTTATTGCAATACAGAAAATTCATCCATCCTCTCACAAATTTGCAGTCTTTGGACCGATTCCAAGGTACTATAGCATTTCCTTTAACGTTTTTTGTTCCACTTGCCAGCTCAAATTGTGCTCCTCGGTCATTTCTCTTGCTTCGCCTCCTCCCTGTTTAACAGGGAACCTTGATCCAGGCCATCGCGACACCAGATTTAGGTCACCGATTTGGCGCACACTTGCAACTAGGGTGTGTCTACTTAGTTACTGGATACCAGCTGGCAAAATCACAGCCAATGTGCCGCCCTTGCTCGCATAGATTTAGTTTGGTTCTTTCTCAGGGAACCATATTTGAGGATGTGACCATGTTGTCACCGGGTTTCTGTGCTGATTCATTTGAGTTTTTCCACTTCAGTTCCTTGCGCGGCTTGACTCGCTCAACAAACCAGCTCATAGGTTCACCTGGAAATTACTGTAATATCATCACATATACTTCACCTGATGTTTGCACTACTGAATTGACGATCTTTTAAAACATCTTCACATGTAGATGTTGTTGGCAGAGTTGTGTCTGTGAGCGGGTTATCCTGTTCAGCAACGTCCACTGGTGCTGTTATTAGGCGGAAACTGGTCATGCAGAACGAAAGGTCTTCAGTGCTGCAATGCGGTTGTGTACCTTTCCATTTGTAGTTGATTTAACTGAATTCCAATCATCTCCCTCTTGCCTGCACTTTACTATTGCAGAAATATACGTGTTAACATCACCATATGTGGCGATGTTGCTCGAACACTAGATGGAGAAGAACTAGCATACCTTGGCCGCATGGGCTCTGTTATACTTGGTGTATGCAGTCTTCAAGTTACTAACGCCACAGCAGGTTTACAGTGCATCTTTCTACCTCACAGTTAATGCTATTGCTATTCCATTCTACGACGCCTCACATCTGCTTTCCTACTTTTACCAAAGGCGGCATTTTTTTAACCAGCACCTCCGCCACACGGTTTGTTTTGGAGCCATCCTCTGATTTGGCAACTGTTTTGCGTGCTACGTAAGTCTCTTACAAGCTGCCGTTTTTAGTAATTAACTTTCCGTTTATCTCATATACTTTCGAATTTGTAGGTCTACTGGTGGTACAGATACGATCCGATTATCCTCCATACTTTTCCACTTCTTTTGCAGAGGAAATGTTTCGAACTGACAGTACCAAGACAATTATGGACCTCATCCGCCTTTCCAGGAATCCAATGGTTGACGTGCGTTCTTTTGACATAACTTTTACTGTAACAGCACTGTGTTTTATTACTACATGCCAGGTTAAAGCATAATCTGCACTATTAATGTAGCCAGCCATTATTTTCATGTTTCAGAATGTATTCTGCCTCACCACTAGATGGATCTGTTTTTCCAGTCCCTTTCCCCAGTAAACTAACAAATTTCTTCCCTGCTTAGCTAACTTTTCTCACCAGTTTTGTTTACCTACAGGCTACCCAGTACTATTGTTTGGCGCAAGTCCTCTCCACTGAGTCTTCAAGATCATGGTTCTACTTAGGATGTGCCTTTTGCTTTAAGACAGCTAGGGAATTTCCTGGCTCTGGTGATTTTTTTTGTGAAGACCATGGCCAACTAAAGCCTGAAGCTACCGAAAAGTGGTTAGTTTTAAATCCACCTTTTCCCCATCAGTCAAGTGGGCACGCCCAATTCAACCCTGAAATGTTAATACATTTTTACAGCTACAAAATTCATTTGGCTGTCGGAGACACTACTGGCTCGGCGTGCTTCGTCGCACTTGGAAAGACCGCTGAATCTTTGCTTGGAGTTACAGCAACCGAACTATTGCTGCAGCACCCCCACCACCATGGCCATTTCCCTCCGAAAATTGTGGCCATGAATGGATGTTGGTTTTTCGTTTTGTGTGCAACTCCCTAAACCTGGAAATCTGGCTCAGACTCCTCTGGAGTTTACTATACTTTCTGCATTCGACCGCAGCCAGCTTTAACAATAAACTAATGGAAAAGTCAACACTTGCGCAGAAAGTCGTTGTGCTCGACCGTTGTCTTACCTATATTATCCAGTATTTAGCAACACCTGCACTTCAACATCAACAGACTTATGCATCCGAGATGTACGTAGAAACTATTCATATGCACACTTACTCCGATTTTCCGCTATCAACTCTCTAATCTCATAATATAATCTCCCCGCCGCAGAGCGCGGGCTTCCTTCCTAGTTGTAGTAAAATGTAAAATTCAACACAAGGGCCATATTTTACTCTAGCGGATTGCTAAGTGATTACATGCAGCGGTAACTAAAACTTATGGTGGTTGGGTTGGATTGAATGGGTCGCGAGTAGGGATGGCAATGGGTGGGTTTGAGGCGGGTTTGTCTAAACCATCTTTATCTTCAAATATCGAAACTCATACCCGCCCCATACCCATGCGGGGAATGTTTTGCAAATCCATCCCCATACCCGTGGGTTTCGGGTACCCATGGATAATACCCGTACCCGTACATCCAACATTACTATATCTAAAACTTACAAGAAAAGTTTTAATTATAACTTTAAACAAACCTATAATATCATGAAGTCAACAAAACACAGTCATTTTCTTAATACGGTTCAAAGTATATGATCCTAAAACATCCATTAATACATAATATAGAGTATAATATTTTTCAAATTATTATATTCTGATTCTGATACATCTACTAAGTAATAGTTAACTAACATAATCTTGTTGACAAGGGGGAAAGTGAAAGAGTAAAAGTAGAATTGAGGGAATTGAATTAGATTTTGATTAAAGTGGTCACTCAATTGCATTTCTACTACTATTTTCTCGAGTTATCCTCATCACCATTGATAGATTACAATTTAATCCACATATTTTTTTTTATGTGAAGAAATTCTCTTGGTGGGGCGGGGGAGGCCAAAACCGTACCCGCCCCATACCCATCAAACTTTTTGCGGGTTTTACCCATACCCGCCCCATACCCGATCAAAGCGGGGATTCCCCGCGTTGACTGGGTCGGGGGCAGTCGGGTACCCGCGACCATGGGTTTGATTGCCATCCCTAGTCGAGAGTGATGGTTTCAAGCGTGCGGCCTTCTCAATCCAATCGACCAACCCATTAAAAATATCCATCTAATCCAATCCATTTAAATTCAACCATTTGATCCAAATTGCAAATTACGGTTTGGTACCTATACTTTTTATATTTTACATTTTGGTATCCAAAATTTATTTTTTATACGAAAAATATCATTGAAAAATTACGTTTTGGTACCTAATATTTTTCATTATAATATTTTAGTACCTAAACTTTTCACATTTTACATATTGGTCGTTGGTTGAGGATGTCATTTGGATTCATTGATAATCCACCAATCTACTTGATCCAATCTATGAATCCACCAATCCATTGAATCTAATCCATTTAATCCATAGATCTACCAATCCAATCTACCAATCTATATATCAATCCATTTGCCACCTCTAGACAGCAGCGAAAGCATCGCCAAAGCTAGAGGGAAGGAGCAGTTGCAGAGCAAGACATAGAAAGGAGGAAGACGCAGCATTTCATGTGGGAATTACAGCCCCATCCTCTCTAATTTGTTGCAACCCAGTTCTGAATATCTGAATATCTGATACAGAGCAACGTATGTACGTACAATATCGAATTATTGCCATTGGTTGACATTTACTCTCTCTGTTTTATTCATTCATCAGATTTTGTTCTTGTCTCGGTCATTTGTCATCGTATAACAGTAGCAGTAGTACGAAGTAGGGCCTAATTTCTAAGATGGAAACAGAGCAAACAGAAATATCTCACATGACGTCCAGAAAATAATAACAGAAACCAGAGATGACGCCGATTCCGGTTCTGTGTAACGTGACAAGCATTACGATTTTGGAATATCTCTCTACATGACTCACCTGAAAAAAATTCTTCTATTCACATAATTTCTTAATTTGTGACCCATAACTCTTATTATTGGAGGTCGCAACATGAACTCCGGGTTGCCGACCATCAACCTGAGTCTTTGATAGCTTAATCATTTGCAGAGATGGAACTTAAATTTTCGAAAGGATGGAACTGAGCTGATCATCCATGGTGTCCTGGCGCCGACGGGTTCCCGCATACTCCAATACTGCAGTTGTCCTCTGCATTCAGAAAAACAGAGCACCCACCAAATCGGATAATTAATTAAGAGATGGAGAAGACAATTAAAAGGCTGGTTTTGAGGAGGATAATTAAGACAAAAGAACACACCTGAAAACGTAGAGGTCTGATCGGCGTTTACGGCGAACGGCAGCAACAGAATCATCGCCATGGCTAGAGGAAGGAGCAGCAGCTGCAGAGCTCGAGATAACAACGAGGGAGCATTTCCAATGGGAAACAAAGCCATATCCTGTTTGCTTTCGTTTGGTACGTACAACAACAACAACAACTACTACGACCCAATTTTTGGTTTATCTATATATATACAATCGACCGGCCAGAGACTAGATATATAATAGCGATCTGCTCCTGCTTACAGTGGCGAAGTTGCCTGCCACCTTTCTTGGTTTGGTTTGATTTGATTATTCCAGGCAAGCAGCTGGGTTGATGTAATGGATTGACTCCCAAATAGTTAATGTGGAAACGTCGTAACCATTTAGCTGGACTGAGTAAACTAATCTAACATCTCAAGAAATGACGTCCTGAGTTCTGGAAAAAGTCAGAGATCACGCGGGCATGCAGATGGCCGCGCTTGCAATTTATTTGGTCCGCAATAATGCATCAGAAATTATTACCCTAAATTATGGTTTTGGGCTTTTATTGTATAGGCCGGTTCATTGCAGTTTGATGGGCCCAAATTTGGGCCTGACATGGTTAGATGATGTGATCTAGCGTTATTTAGTTGTGGATGTACTTGTTGTTCACCCAATGGCTATGGAGCGCATGACAATAAGTAGGTATAATTATGGCTAGGGATGGCAATGGGTCGGGTTGAGGCGGGTTTTGTCAAACCCAAACCCAAACTCATGGGTTTATTCGTAAAAAAAAACGGGGTAAACCTCGTTGGGTTTGACAAACTCAAACTCAACCCAACCTGCTGGGTATCCGCGGGTTCATGGGTACCCGTGGGTTTTTGTGATAAAAAATTTACAATAACAAATTTCTTTCAAATAAAAGTTTAACACCAATTTTCTCATACAAATTATTCATACAAAAAACACCAATCTAGAACATACAAGCAAACCGCAAATGATCAATACAAATTAGTCAAAATTAAAGATAAACATCTATTAACAACAAGATTAATTGAAATCTTCTTCCTTGTCAAATAAGTTTCTTCACTCTCCACTCCATAATATCAACTTCATTCTAAATAATTAGAAAGAACAAATTATACATGTCTCCACAAACATAAATAATATTAGTTGATTAAAGAAGATATATTATTTAGAATATTAAATATACCGGGAAAGTAATTATATTTGTGGGCGGGTACCCATGGGGCGGGTTTACCTAAACTCAAACCCAACCCAATGTATAGTGTAGCGGGTTTAAACCCAAACCCGACCCAAAACCCGTCAACACGGGTTTTACCCGCGTTGACCGGGTTGGGTCGGGTGGGTACCCGTGGGTTCGGGTTTTGTTGCCATCCCTAATTATGGCATGTGATCCATCTACATTTTTCTTCGACTTGGATTGGTGAATGATGGATGAGTGTGGTTGAGGGAGTCGGATTAGGTGCTAATCTCTTAAGAGGTTAGTACCATACTAACTATGTTATCAGCCGTACGATTAAAATTTAATATGATGATTAAAATTAATTAAAAGATAATTTGGTAAACACAATAACCATTAACCAAAACCCTAATATATATTGACTCCACCCCCAAGTGCCGCCATCCACTTTCATTTTGTGAAACCGTCCCTTTCCTCTCTTTCTCCAAACTGTCAATTCCTCATTCTCTCTCAACGACAGCGAGGCATCTGCCGACGAGAAGGGCCACTATGAAAGGAGATTGTGATGGAGAGCGGCGCGGTTGCGCTTCTGACGTCGGCGGGAAGCAAGCGATGGGTTGTGACGAGACGGAGGGCACAGTGCGGCGAGGTTGCATCGTGTTTATGACGTCGACAAATATGATGATGGCCTCAGATCTGTTGCATGTAGAGGGAGGGAATGGCCAGAAATAGAGAGGGAAACCGTCGGGGAGAGTTTTCAAGGGAGAGAAACCGTCAGATCTGTTAATATTTATTTCTTGACTTATTTAATAATTGTAATCATCGGTAGACAGAGTTTGGAAGGGAAGAGACCATTTTTGGTTTATTCTGTGTGAATAGCACCAGACTAAGTTTTCCCACTGCTAGCAGTGATTGTGTTGTAGTGATTGTTTTTTACATATATTAGTATGTTGTAGCTATTTTTAGGTAGTTATTCTTATAGTAATCTTTGATTTTTGTTAACCGTTAGTAGTCGTTTGCAGCTTTGCATACTCTGGTAGTATTTGTGTAGTAGTGTTTCGAATTATAAACATCAGTGTGTAGTGATTATTTAATGGTGATATTCTTATGGTAATGAACATTGATTTTTTTAACAAGTGGTAGGACTTTGCACAATTTAGTAGTAATTTTTGCATGCATCAGTTTTTTTCAAGAATTTTTCATAGTGATTCTTATTTAAATCATTATCACTATTAATTAAAAATTCTTAAATCACTACTACCGACAATAAAATCACTACTAAAAGTCATGAAATTGCTACTATAAATTTACAAAATCACTATGACTGTCAAAACTACTACTAATTTAAGTAGTAAAGAGTTTAGTAGTCATATTTCTGGAAAAAAAATGACTTATAAAAGGGGGAGAAAATATTAAGTTTTTAATTAAATTTTTATATTTAATTTTTAAAAATAACAAATAAGTCCCTCATTATCCACCACCGTCAGATTTAACTTTAAAAAATGGTAATTAAAGTAGTTAGTATGGTGCTAACTCCTACCAAGTTAGCACTCTAACTTCTCCCGTGGTTGAGTTGTAGTTTAACTGGCAAAAACAATTTCCAAACTAATTATTAAAAAAATTGACTAACATTTATAATAAGTTTTTCTCAAATTGGTAAGACTGTATCAATTTAAACATTTCTTACTGTGTCTCTTATGGATCCATATAGTATTTGCATCAAATTTTTTGTTGCTCCATCAACCAATTGTGTATAGAAACTGGCGCATTTTGCGACTCTGATACAATTAATAGTTAATAATTTGATCCCAATATCTAATGTATATTTCACAACATATAGTAATTCAAAAGATATTCTTTATTCTACACATTTAGAAGTAGATGGTCAGTGCATAGTGTGGTCAGAAACTATGATAACTATTCGATAATATAAGAAACTCTTCTTATCATGCGTGAAAATATGGTGCGAGTCATTTGTGTGACCCACAATCCACCCACCACCCACCCGAATAAATACGAATATAAGATTTATCAATCTACAATCAACCTACATCAATCACTCATCAACTACGATTCGGATTATTTATAGCTGAATCGATCTCAAATCACGGATTAACCATCGACATGCATAACATGCATGCCCACTCTACCACCAACATCGATTTCTAACAGACTCCCACGGCTTTAGCAAAATCCTTGGTATACATGCAATGCAATTTCCACGGTGAAGAGTTTCGAGGATGATCAAGAAGAAGTTGATCTCTGAGCTTTTAGAGTCTCATTAACTCACTAACTATTTTGGTTTCTTAGATCCTGATCGCTTACTGTTATTAACCTGTAGGCTGTAACTAACAACTTGCATCTTGATTTGATGTCGTATTCGCGCATATATAGTGGATGTAATGTTTCAATAAGTTTCAATTCTAAAAAAAAAAAAAAAGTTTCAATAAGTTTCATTAACACAAATCACATTTGTTCTTTGTTTTAAACATTGGTGATAAGAGTCTATCTGGAATCAATTCATAGCAAGGATCAATCTCCAATGACATTCTCACTCACTCAATTTTGTCTTGATCTTGAAAGATAACAAAATTATTATCGTAATATTGTTTATCGCATGTTGATGGGTGATTATTATCAGCGTGAATCTGATTTATTGGATTCTACCATCTAACGATCTAAACTTTTAACTGCACATATTAGTAATCGTGGGAATTAATAATGTCTCAACGAATATTGAAATCCAAAAATTAACCTATAGTGATCGCTCCTCACTCAATTGACTTTATCTCGACAACCAGCCGGTCGAAGAAATCATTATTATCGAGTGTGACAACGAACTTTAGGAAGCTCACCATATCGTAGAACAGAATGTAAAGCTGTGATTGAGATTTTGAAGATATAGTTGAAGATTTTTATGGATAGAGAGGAGAGAGATCCGAGAGAAAGAACTGGTTGGGCTTATGGGCTTTTAGATCCAAACTGGCTGCTGGTCCATAAAAATACAAATGGATCAAATAATTGTCGTGATGGCATTGGCAGAACCCGTGACCCTTTTGCATTTGTCGTTTTGGTAACTTCCACCCACGACCAGACAGTAATGCTATAGCAGCAGCCCAGTAGGCCCGTACTGATCTACTCATTATAGGCTCTTTTCAATGCTGCATGTGGCGCCCAGCTCCAAACAAAACAAAACGACGCTTCTCATTTCAATGAATTTGCAGCGGGCAGCGCGTAGGAATGGCAATGCCGCAGGTTCGGGGCGGGTATCTTGATACTCATATTCGTCCCGTGACAAGTCGGGTATTTTATTACGAGTCATGGGTCGGGGCAGGTCGACCCAATAGGTATATAAAAGCATTAGAAATATTTGTTATTTTCATTAAAATCCCAAGAAAGAAATCATAATATGATAAAATGTAGTTAAATTATTTGAAAATTTGAGGTTTTCCCTTATTTAAAACTTTGTTATAGCTAAAATATGAGGTAATAAGAGGAAAACTGTAAGTAATTTGGCTAAGATTGCATGTAATTTAGGAAAGAACGAGTCGAGAATGGGTCGGGTCAGGGCAGGTCGGGTCGATGAGAGGTACCCATGCCCGCCCCGCCCCATCTATGACCCGCCCCAAAACAGGCCAAACAGATTGGGTAAAACAGGTCAGATCGAAATTGCCATCCCTAGACAGCGGCAACTCACAAGACCCGAATTGAGATTATTGGCATTATCTGCCATTAAACAAAGACAAGAAACCAAAGAAACAACATTATTTGGATTCCCAAGTACCGCCCATTAATTCTTCCCCCTTTTTGACTTTCACGGCAATGAGTGTAGGAGGACATGACTCGTGAGTCGTGTTACTCAATTTGTTTGATTTATTTTGGACGGGTAAATCTAGGTTAAGGAGCTGTGTCTCAAGCAGCATACGACCTCCATTCAAGGATTCGATGAAAATTTTATGTTTGGTCATTATCAAAATTTGCATAAAGATCTCCCTCACAAATTTAAAAAGTTGTAATTGACATATATGTTATACTTGTAAACAATGAGTAGACTTTTTTTAGATAAGGGTATTTTTTTATATAATATAATATTATATTTTTTGTTAACTTACAACTTGTGTCATTAAATATGTTCGCTACTCAAAGCGTACATTGCCAAGAGTTCCACCTTTTTTTTTTTAACTCTCCACTCATCAATGGATTTCGCCAACCTGTTCTTCCTCCTCCTCCTCCTCCTCTCCCTCACCCCTTTCCCCCACCGCCGCCACCACCCTCTAACCCTCGCCGGCGCCGACACGACCCTGATCGAAACCACCTGCAAAACCACCAAGCACTACGACCTCTGCCTCTCCTCCCTCAAATCCAACACCACCAGCTCCACCGCCGACGTCAAGGGCCTGGCCCTCATCATGATCGGCATCGGGACGGCCAACGCCACCTCCACCTCCTCCTACTTAACCTCGCAGCTTCCCGCCGCCGCCACGACCGCGGCCAAAAACGGGTCCCGAAACGCCGCCGTTCTGAAGAGGGCCGTGCTGAAGGAGTGCGCGGACAAATACACGTACGCCGGCGGAGCGCTTCAGGGCGCGGTGGACGACGTCGGGATGGAAGAGTACGACTACGCCTCCATGCATGTGATGGCGGCGGCGGATTACCCGAGCGCGTGCCACAACGCGTTCCGGAGGTACAGTGGGTTGTTGGTTTACCCGCCGGAGCTGGGACGGAGGGAGGATGGGTTGAGGCGGATTTGCGATGTCGTTTTGGGAATCATTGATCTCCTTATTGTTGGTAATTATTAGTTCTCTTTATTACGAGTGCGGTTGGTTTTCATTATGCTTTTGTATTATTGTATGATGCTCTTTTATATGACTTTTTAATTTGCACGTAAATTTGCTTTCCTGCCGACGACACATCACATTCACTTTTCTCTGCGTTTCAAATGATAAGGGTGAGGATAACGTAAAATCCAGAGTTGGATCGGGTCTTGCTCAATCAAACAGACTACAAGTTGGCGAGAGGATTTTGGTGGAGATTGGGTGAAGTAATTTTTTTTTTTTTTAAAGTGACAATTCGAGTACTTTGATCGCGATGGCCGATGATGGTAGTTGTCGAAAAAATTATTTGTACCGATAGAAAAACTGTCAAGAACCAGTTGATCCCAATAACTCGAGTTGTTGGGAGAGGTTCAATCGTGGATCATATACCACAACACTAACACGCCTCCTCAAACGAAAGCCACTCACAAGGGCTTGAAGTTTGCACAGGTCTGAAGACAAGAATACCATATGCTTAACAAATGGGGGTCACCGGGAATCGAACACAAGACCTCTCGGTCACAGAAGGCTCTGATACCATGTCAAGAACCCGTTGCTCCCAATAACAACTGGTTCTTGACAAAAACAACATGTGAATTTTTGAAAAATTAGCGATACAGAAGGAAATATTTCCTCGCGACGTTGATTTCAAACGTCAAAAACAATCTATTAATTAAACTTGTCTCATTTGTCATTGATTTTCTTTTATAACTTATTATTTGGGCAAGGGAAACTATCTATGAACAATACGAAACCCAAACACATATTACAAGAGGTTGTCACTAGACAGGCTAAGTCAGGAGCGTAACTAGAGGTTTAGAAGGGGATTTCATGACATTCCTTTGATTTGGTGAAAAACACGAAAAGAATGGTAGGAAATGGACTTGAGCATTCGATTCAAACCAAATGTCATGTACCCGAACCAAATTCCAACATTAATAGTGTTACGGTAGTATGTCAAGAATGGTAATTTAAACCCTCAGCTAAATTTTAATTCATCCAGTGAATAACCTTGTGGTCAATAACTATGTATAACTCAATCAGAATCCGTCACATAAGCGTTTCTTTACTCTCCTGAAAAGCCTTTAATTTTCCCTTCTTAATCTTTAAATGATGAACTCGTTCCTTCTATGTAAAACTTTTCAAAAATGAATTAAAAACGAAGAAAATATCATATGGTATGTAGTTGGTACCGAGAAATCCGAATTTTTTTTTCTAAAAAAATATTGAAAATGGATCTCATTTTGTAGATCACAACGAACTCGTTCCATCTGTGCAAAAAAAAATTGAAATCCGATTTAAAACGAAGAAGATATGAGCCGATTAAGAAAACAAGGAAAAAATAAAAAGGTTTTAAAATGTCCAGATTTTGTTATTGATGGATGCATAACCTATGATTATTCACTGTATCTTGAGCCCCACAACAAATTGCGTGAACTAATATTATCTTTTTATTTTTGCTATAGTAGATTCTAGTTTTATGAAGATGGATAAGTGGCAGGGGCGGATACATGCATGTCTAGGGGTGTCCCGGGACACCCGTAAAATTTGGAAACACGATTATTCAACCTCCGATAGTAGTTTGTATATGAGGAACAAAATTGTTTAAGTGGTAGTGGGACACCCTTAAAATTTGGGAAAACGATTATCCAACCTCCCATAGTAGTTTGCGTATTAGTACAAATAATATTTTAGTAGGAGTTTATGTGATTTAAGCTTGAGACACTGCCACTATTAGTAAACATATTTTCAATTACACTACAACTCATTTGTTATTGTGTTTTAGATCCAAATATAATAGTAAAATGTTATTCTTATCCCAAATTATTTTTAAAACCTAACGATTAAACCCAATTACTGGATACCCTTTTCTAGTAGGAGATGATAGTGACCAGTCCACCTCCGGGAAACGCAACAACATCATGGTGCTGGCCTGGATCCAACAAGTTGTTGACCCTGCAATCAAAAAGACAACCATGTCCTGCAAAACTGCTGTTGAAGCCTGGCGTAGTCTGCGTGCAAGGTATGATCAAGGTGATTTGATTCGCATTGCTGAACTCATTGAATCCCTCTGCACACTCAAGCAAGGTACTCTCTCAGTCACTGATGGCAATCTCATCACTCTGAAAGATGAGCTTGACAACTACCAACCCCTTGAACCCTGCACCTTCATACCAAACAGTGCCACCACCTGCAATGCTATGAAATTAGTCTTCCTCTACAGAGACACCAACTATGTCATTCAGTTTTTAAGAGGCCTCAATGACAATTTCTTTTTTTTTTATACTTAGATCAAAATTGCATTAAACCCAGGCAACCAATAGCATAAACACTAAGGCGCTCCTCCGAACAAACAGTCTGTACAAAAGTCAGTCAAGAAAAAAAACTACCCCAAGCCCCGAGCAATGAAGCAATCTAATAAACTCTGGTCCAGCATACATCTATACTCAATAACCCATTTTGCCTGCTCCACCAGCTGCAAAGGAGACCGAGCACTAGTTGATCCATACATTCGAGAGACAACTATTAGATCTCAATAACCTCAATGACAATTTCTCCACTGTTAGATCTCAAGTTTTATTTGGTGACACTATTCCACCAATAGATAGGGTCTTCCAACGCATGCTACAGCATGAGAGACAACTAAATGGCCACCAAAATGGTAAATCCCTTACCACTGACAACATGGCCTTAGCTGCTCAAGGGAACAACAACTTCCAAAACAGAAGGCCTCGCCCTCATTGCACTTTTTGCAAGATTGATGGCCACACTGAAGACACTTGTTACCACAAACATGGTTGGCCACCTGGTGTGTCCACCAAACCCAGCAATCCTGCAAGAAAATCCTATGAATGTTCCTTCTGCAAACGTCAAGGCCACACTGAGGAACGTTGCTTCTTCAAACATGGTTTCCCACCCAAATCATCTACTGGTGTTGGACGTGGTAGAAGCTCTGTCAATTCCACTTCCAGCAACATATCTGATGATTCCAACCAAGAGGTCAAGCTCACAAAAGCAAACTTTGACAAGCTCATGAACCTAGTCAAAGACAAAGGTCCCTCTAAGCCATCCAGTTCTGCCTTTACTGCTGCTACATTTACCAACAATTCAGGTAAATTCACACTGATTGTTGATACCAAACTACCCTACAACAACAAATGGATCCTTGACACAGGTGCTTCAGACCATGTTGTTTGCTCCCTTGAACTACTAACCAATTCCAGGATCATCCATGATGTTTACATTACTCTCACAACTGGAGAACAAGTACAGGCCACTCATACAGGACTGTCACTTGTATTCCTGGTCTAATCCTTCATGAAGCCTTCTTTGTCCCTTAGTTTAGCTTCAATCTAATTTCAGTAAGCAAACTGACCACCACAACTTCTCTATGCCTAACCTTCTTCTCAAATGTTTGTCAAATCCAGGATATGCAGCAGAAGAGGATGACTGGTTCTGCTAGGCTCTCCCAAGGACTTTACTTCATTGATCCCCAACCTTTAGATACTATACCTAAACACATCACTGCTGCCAGTTTCCAACATTTTGACCTATGGCATTACAGACTTGGCCATATTTCTCATTCCAAAATTCCTTCCCTGAGAGAAATATGTTCTATTCATACTGACAAGTCATTGCCATGTGATGTCTGTCATTTTGCAAGGCAAAAAAGACTGCATTTTCCTTGTAGCAACCAGTGGCGGAGCCACATGAGGCCAAGGTGGGTCATTTGCACCACCTTGGCCCAAAAAATATGGAGTAAATTAATTTATATGATTGTTGATAAATACAAAATTTCTATATGATTGTAGATAATTTTACGTAAAGTAATGTTTTATGATCTCTATTTAACTTTTAGTTTATATATTCGATAAGAGATTTTAGTATATACAAAAACTCGAAAAGTAATGTTATTACTTAGACCTGTTTGTTGCTATCGGTTGTCATTCAAGTATTGAAAGAGTACTTATGCAATTAGCAAAGTAAAGAAATACTTCATAATAAGATGAGTTGTGTAATCATGAACGATTTTTCGTTGTGATATCTTAACATCTCTCATAATTTGCTTGATGAATATATTTTAGAAAATTTTCAAAACATGAACACATTCAACAACATACGTTATATATATCTTTTTCATATTTGACCCACCTTAGATAAATTTCTGGCTACGCCACTGGTAGCAACACTGTTTGCACACAATCTTTCCAACTGATACATGTGGATCTTTGGGCTCCTCATTCTGTCCCTAGCTATGATGGTTTTAAATATTTTCTAACCATTGTAGATGATTTCACTAGGATGACTTGGATAATACTCCTATCTTCCAAATCAGAAACAAGAACAAAACTGCAACAGTTCTGTTCTTATGTCCAAACCCAGTTTCAAACATCAGTCCAAAGAATCAGAAGTGACCAAGGAAAAGAATTTCAAATGACAGATTTCTTTAACTCAACTGGCATCTTTTATGAACTTTCCTGTGTTGAAACATCCCAGCAAAACAGCAAGGTTGAGAGAAAACACCAACACATCCTTGCTGTTGCCAGGGCTCTCAAA